>JAPEVW010000371.1:95000-134870 GCA_027921565.1 Artemia sinica
ACTGTACCTTGTAAGAAGAAAAAAAAAATGTGAGTGTATTCCAGGTGGAAAATAAAATTTAATTTGTATTTACTTCAAATTCAATACGAAAAAAGTGCGAACCTAGAACGCTTTTTTAGCTAGTGCCTTAATATCACTTATAATTGTTAGTAGAATACGAGTAATATTAATGAGCAATGAGTATAATATGAAAAATATGAGTATTAATATTCATTAACTATCCTTAGATTGGTCATTTTCCTCCGTTTTCCTCAATTTGATGATGATCGTGCAGAAGTTAATACATTAAACATAATGAAGTAGTATTGGCAAAATTAATACCGTACAAAACTTAATACAATGTTAGTTTTCAATCGTACAGCAGTTAATTCAATGTCACCTGGAACGAAAAGTTTTAATTTTTATTATATATTATTAACTTTTTGTCAAACCTGAAACGTACTATATTGTCATATTTTGTTTCGATACAGTTCAACTTCTTTTTCAATTACAAAACGATTTCGGCTCATTATTGTTTCTTTATGTAAAAATGAAAAATATTGCAATAAAATTTCGCCTAATTTTCAGACCAGAATTATTTTAGTTCTAGCAGGAGATTTTCTGTCGGGCGATTAGAATCCATTATTTTGACCGTCAAAAAGTGATTTCCTCAGAGTGGTAAACCTAACCGTCAAACACCTATAAAATCAAATGACCCCCCCCCCCCCCCCCCCCGAAGAAAACTGGATGGGAGGCTGTGACATATAAAGCACGTTTAATAAGGATAAGTCAAACAGGAGAACTCTGGTGATTTTTGCCTCGCAACCAACTGATGTAATAAATGAGTAGCCATATTTGGTGTATCCCTTTCAAAGCCATATATAACGGGAATAACGTGTTTTATTTGGACGGTGAAAAGTATTCTCATAATCAAATAAGCTGATAACTGGTTGATTGTATCTACCGCGTGTACTGTTTTCCTCAGACAATCATAGGCAGCGCAATAGCGCTGCCTAAGTAAAGAACGATGTTGACACAATGTATTGTTTATTTTTTCTAGACCAGGGCACTTCGTATCGAAGGAGTTGTCGTAGAAACTTCGGAAAGGGCTCATTTGATTGGAAATTGGAATGACTAGTGCCATTTTTAATAGTCAAAAGTGATTGGAAGGCAACACCCCTTCAACGCCCACTATTTCCCCAAACACATACAATCAAAATTTTGAGATAGCCATTTTGTTCAACGTAGTTGATTTCTTGATAGAAATTATGTTTTTTAGGAGAACACTCCCCCCAAAGCCCTCAGGGCAAGGGTTGTAAGTTATGCCCTGGGGGTATATAAGGTTTTTATAGAAAGCTTTGTCGTAGAAACTTCAAAAGGTCTCATTCAATTGGAAATTCAAAGGGCTAGTGCCTTTTTTAATAGTCGAAAGTGATTGACGGGCAACTAACCCACCTCTCGCGCCCACCTTTTCCCCAAAAACATCCAATCAAAATTTTGAGATATTCATTTCGTTCAATGTAGTTGAAAGTTCTGGAAATTGGGTCTTTGGGGATGACAGCCACCCCACAGCCCTCAGGGCAAGGGTTGTAAGTTATGCCCCTGGGGCATATAAGGTTTTCATAGAAAGTGTTGTCGTAGAAATTTCAAAAAGGGCTCATTCGATTGGAAATTGAAATGGCTAGTGCCCTTTTTAACAGTCGAAAGTGATTGGAGGGCAACTAACCCCCTTCTCATGCCCACCATCTTCCCAAACACATCCAGTCAAAATTTTGAGATATCCATTTATTCAACGTAGTTGAAAGGTCCGGAAATTATGTCTTTGAGGATGAAACTCCCCCTAGATTCCTCAGGGCAAGAGTTGTAAGTTACGCCATGAGGGCTTATATAGGTTTTTATAGAAAGTGTTGTCGTAAAAACTTCAAAAAGGGCTCACTCGAATGGAAATTGAAAGGGCTATGGCCCTTTTTAATAGTTGAAGTAATTGGAGGGCAACTTACCCCCCTCTAACGCCCACCCTTTTCCCCAAACACATGCAACCAAAATTTAGAGATATGCTTTTTGTTCAACGTAGTTAAAAATTCTGGAAATTAGGTCTTTGAGGATGATAACCCCCTCAGAGCCCTTAGAGCAAGTGTTGCAAGTTATGCCCTGGGGCATATAAGGTATTTATAAAAAGTGTTGTAGTAGAAAATTCATAAAAAAGCTCATTTGATTGGAAATTGAAATGGCTAGTGCCCTTTTTAATAGTCGAAAGTGATTGGAGAACAACGAACCCCCTCTCACGCCCACCATTTCCCCAAACACATCCAATTTGAGATAGGTATTTTCTTCAATGTAGTTGGAAGTTCTGAAAATTATGTCTTTGAAGATAAAAAAAAACCCCCATAACCCCTAAGGGCAAGGGCTGTAAGTTATGCCCTGGGGGTATATGAGGTTTTTATAGAAAACGTTTTTCGTAGAGACTTCAAAAAAGGGCTCATTCGATTGTAAATTAAAAGGGCTAATGCCCTTTTTAATAGTCGAAAGTGATTGGAGGGCAACTAGCCCCCCTCTCACGCCCACCATTTCCCAAAACACATCAAATCAAAATTTTGAGATAGCCATTGTGTTCAATGTAGATGATAGTTCTGGAAATCAGGGCTTTGAGGATGACAGCCCCCCCACACACAGGCTTCAAGGCAATGGTTGCAAGTTATGCCCTGGGGGCATATAAGGTTTTTCATAGAAAATGTTGTCGTAGAAACTTCAAAAAAAGGCTCATTCAATTGGAAATTGAAAGGGCTAGTGCCCTTTTTAATAGGCTAGTCGAAACTGATTGGAGGGCAACTAACCCTCCTCTCACGGCTACCATTTCACCTAACACATACAATCAAAATTTTGAGATAACCAGTTTTTTTCAACGTAGTTGAAAGTTCTGGATGTTATGTGTGTAAGGATGATAAACTCCCCTCCCCGCCACACTGAAAAAAATTCTTTTAAATGTTTTCACTTTTATAACTTTAAGAAATCAAAAATTAATTAAGATTTTAGCGAATGAATATCAGCATATGTATATTATACTGACAATGCACATTTTTTCAGTAAATTTTTCATTTGAATTTTTTTTTCAGTAAAGTACGTATTATATTCTGACTTTTAGAAAGCATAAGGTTTAGAACCCTACTCGGATAAATTTCTGCTCGTTTTGAGTCTGACTTATTTGAATTTTCGTTTGTTTTGGGTTTCGTTTATTTATTGATACTGATTTATGGTAGTTGTATGTTGATAGATTATTTGATTCTATTTTTGTTCATTTTGGGTTAATGGAGTTCTTTACTTTTTTTAAATAAAAAATTTTTTTTGTACAAAAGTTTTTTTGATTAATTACAAAAAAAGAAGCTCAAAATGAAGTCAAAAGCCTCATTAAGACTAACAGAGGGGATCCCCCGCTTTACGCTAAAATTTAACTTCTGCTTAATTGCTGGTGTCATCAAAATTTATAATACGTGGAGTCTTTAGCTAGTAAATTGGAGGGGAAGGGCTATAGGAATATGGTTTAGCCTTCAGCTCGAATAATTTTACATATCTGAAATCAGCATTAAAAACATAATATTTTGATATACTGCTGTTATAAAAACTTTCGTTTTTGAGAGTTTTGGTTCCTATTAACAAAGGTCGCTCCTTACTTGCCGTGTAATAGAGTCAAGGGTTTGATAGTTTTTGATAATGCGGTAACTTGCATGTTTTCCATCCGCTACAAAAGTGAGGAATTCCCGTTTTTGTTGTAAAGAGCTGATAAGAAAGCGAAAAAATTGAGCGTGAGATGCTTAATAAAAAGACCTTATGGAAATCTGACAGTTAAAAAATGAGCACTGTAGGTTTCAATTGCAATCCTGTCATAAGCAGGAAATTGATGGGAAAGAAGTATTCTCTTGGAAAAAAAGCGAATATCAAGTGCCTGTAAATCAATTGTCTTCATTTATATTGTAAATTCATTTTAAAGTAAGGCCGCGGCTTCAAATATGCGTTTAATTTGAAAACAATTCAAGTTGAAAATTGGACATTGACCCTTAACTCTATACAGCCAACCCTAACATCACAATCTTTACTCAACTCAACCCTCCGTATCTCAGCTCACATGTGTTTCCACTCACTTAAAACTCAAATGCACGCGCAGATTGGGCCATAGATCCACAGAGATTAGCCAGACTTACAGCAAAACAATCTATGGTACTTGTGTATTATACGGTACCCACCAAAGAAGTCAAGTTTGGTTAATGCTAATGAAATATAATAAAAAAGGATGAATATATAATAGTTTAGAAACAAAATTTGGGCATCTCCCTCCCCCCCCCCCCCCCAACTAAGCCCCAAAAAAACAACAGTTTAAATACTGTAAACGCAATAACAAATCACGCTTTGCGAACCATTTATCTAGCAAATACCCATTTGTCTGCTTCAAGAGCGGATCCAGGAATTTTGTTCGGGGGGGGGGGTTACTAATTTTCGACTCGGTTTTCGACTAATTTTGCTAATTTTTACTAAGGTTTACTATTTTTCGACTAATTGTCGACTCGGTCAATTTTTTTTTTTATTTTTTTTTTTTTGGGGGGGGGGGTTCAAACCGGTTAGCCCCCCCCCCCCTGGATACGGCCTTGGTCTGCTTTCCTGTCTGGTTTCCTTGTACAGTCTATATCGGTGGATACCGTATAATGTGTAAGTACCCAATCTACCATATCATCCTTATCTTTTCCCTAAGGGTGAATTAAATGTAAAATCTATTTGCCTAAACACCGTTTTTTCGTTGTTGTTGTTTGTTTTTCATTTGCAGTCTTTGGAACAATTCAGCCGGTACCTAGTGCGTGAGGGTTATTATTATTATTGTTTTTTACCTATATTATCGTGTCCTTGATTTCTTGATTATTATAATGAACTTTGAACTATCTTTGTTTGGCCAATTATCCCCATTTTTTTTTTTTTTTTTTTTTTTTTTTTTTTTTTTTTTTTTTTTTTTTTTTTTTTTTTTTTTTACTGTTCTGCATCGAACAGTTAAATTTGTAAAAAATATTCTAGCAGATTTAAAAGGTTTCGTAAAGAAAATTTAGAAATGGCAATTTAGTTACGTTTGGAAAAGACATCCAAATGCTAACTCGATTTACCTAAACCCTGTTTTTTCGTTGTTGTTTTTGCTTCTTTTTTTTTTCAGTTGTAGCCTTTGGAGCAATTGAGCTGGTACCTAGTGTGTGCGTTTTTTGTTGTTTCTTTTTGTACCAACATTTCGCACCGCTTGGAACCTATATTTTCTTGTCCTTGATTTCTTGATTATTATTAAGTAAAAAACACAAGTTTTTTAACTGAAAGTAAGGAGCGACATTAAAACTTAAAACGAACAGAAATTATTCCGTATATGAAAGGGGCTGTCCCCTCCTCTACGCCTCGCTCTTTACACTAAAGTTTGACTCTGTCTCACAACTTTATTTTTTAAAACAATAAAAAACTTTAGCGTAAAGAGTGAGGCGTTGAGGAGGGGACAGTCATTTTTGAAACCTCTTTCAAAAATAAATTTTTATAGCATTTTTGAAATCTCTTTCAAAAATAAAATTTATATATTTAGAATCAGTATTATAAGCCCATTCTTTTGATACATTTATTGACATCAAAATTCCGTTTTTAAAAGTTTTGATTACTATTGAGCCGTATCGCTTTTTTATTGTTTTTTTATTACGTATATGTTATATACGTATATGAGGGAGTTCTCCCCTTAGTCAATACCACGCTCTTTACGCTAAAGTTAAAATTTTGTTTAAATCACAAACCCCTGAATCCCAAAGGCCGTTTATTTATTTTGTTTTTTTATTATTTATTTATTTACAAATGGGTTACAATAAATAAATAAACAAACTTCTCGGAAATTTAATTATATTAAATTTAATTAGAATAGATAGCTCTTTTTGAAAGCACTAAAAAAAACTGTAGCGTAAAGAGCGAGGTATTGACTTGGGAGCGAATCCCCTCATATACGTAATAATTTCTGTTCGTTTTAAGTTCTAATGTGGCTTCTTACTTCCAGTTGAAAAAACTTGTTTTTTTTTCAATTTAATTTCTGATCGTTTTTTAAATAATGCTGGGAAATCCGGCGCCCCCTTCATAGAAATGTCCCTTACCCCAAGGAAACATCCTCCACGGAAAGATTCTCCTGAGTAACCCCCTCCTCCAGCCCCCCCCCCCCACCAGAAAAAAAAATCCTTCCTGAAAATGTCTGTATACTTCCCAATAACCAATACAATATGTAAACAATGGGCAAAGTTCATAACTTGCAGCCCTTCCCTGGGAACTGTGGAGGATGAAGTCATCCTAAAAGACATATTTATTAAATTTTCGACTATGCTTAGCAAAATGGCTATCTCAAATTTTAATTGGGTGACTTCGGGAAAAAAAAATAGGCGTGGGAGGGGGCCAATTTGCCCTCCCTCCAATTTTTTTTGGTTAATTGAAAAGTGCACTAGAACTTTTAATTTCCGTTCAAATGAGCCCTCTTACGATATTCTAGGACTACTGGATCGATACGATCACCCCTGGGGAAAAAAAAAAAATAAAAAAAAAAAAACAAATTAACACGCATCCGTGATCTTTCTTCTGACAAGAAATACAAAATTCCACATTTTTGCAGATAGGAGCTTGAAACTTCTACAATAGGGTGCTCTTATACGCTGAATCCGATGGTGTGATTTTCATTAAAGTTCTATGACTTTTAGGGGGTTTTCCCTCTTTTTTTCCAAAATAAGTCAAATTTTCTCAGGCACATAACTTTTAATGAGTAAGACTAAACTTGATGAAACTTATATATTTGAAATCAACATAAAAATCTGATTTATTTGAGGTATCTATTGGCATCAAAATTCTGTTTTTTTTGGAGTTTTGGTTACTATTGAGCCGGGTTGCTCCTTACTTACAGTTTGTTACCACGAACTGTTTGACAAATGAACTTTGAACTACCTTCGTTTGTCCAATTAATACCATATTTGATCTTTTTTTATATCTTTATTGGATTGAACAGTTAAATTTGTAAAAAAAAAAAAAAAAAGTTCTAGCAGCTTTAAAAGGTCTTGTAAAGAAAATTTAGAAGTTGGAACTTATTTATGTTTGCGAAAGACAGCCAGATTATTTGATTAGAAATGAAACCATTTCTAAATTTATTCAATCTTATTTCAGCGTGCTGTATTAATGGATTGGTAGGATTGTGTTATAGTTCCTGACAATCTTGACTAAATCGAATTCAATCTTGGAGAAGGAAATCATTGGCAACCTTGGAAACTAAAATCAAATTGAAGTTCTATCTAATGGTCTTGACTAAAGGATCTTCATAAAAAGTTAGAAGACGGATATTTGTTTATCGGATATATCTGAGAAACGCGCCATCGGTGAATTTGTTTACCTTGTTGATAATAAATCACTAGTATATTCTTCCACAAATGCAAATATAACTTTCTAAGCGACAGCAGGAACAATACAAGAATGAAAACATTAAAGAACTTTAAAAGTAAAACGCTGAATATTTTTCTACTGTCTTTTATATATTTTTCTATATATATCTTAAACCTAAATTTATTGTAAAAGGATGGCTTTTAGGGTTAACATTCAACAAAAACATAGAATACTATGCCAACAGCACGGTTGTCACGTCTATGAGGCTCTAAATTTGCCAGATTACAAATTAGCCAAATTATTACTACATTAGCCAAATTAAGAATTAGCCAGATTACTAACTATAAGGGTTGCCGTTCGCATTTTAAAAGAGGCATTTTTCAACCATTCATCTTCTTCTTTGGAGTATTTTAGTTAATACTGTCGCAAAAAAGAAAATTTGTGTTTTGGCTCATAGTACACTTAAATGTATTTAACTTGAAGGAAAATAAGCTAAAACGAAAAGAAGCTGCGAAATTATACCCTGTTTGTATCAAATGACAGTTATTCATCTGATACCTGCTGAAACCGTGTTTTACAATAAATACGTTAGGCAAGTGATCGTGAAGTATCAGTGTCATTGGTGTTTTTCGGGAGCGCCAAGAACTTTCCTAGTGAGGTGGCAACAACGACGAGCCATCCTAGTTTTGAAACCATTTTAAAACTACTTTCTTTCGTTTTAAAAAACAAGTTCGATTGATTCTTTTAACTTTTAATAGGGGGTGCGTGACTTCAATAGCCTACCCTCAAATGGTGTTCCTGTGCTAAAGTTGCTAAAAATTCACTCTGAAATCTTTGTAAATGAAAAATTACTTGGATCTTGGAATTTTTACGCTTAAATTATACGAAATTTCAGCTGAAATTCGATAAGAATGCAAAATTTCTTGAGACAAAAAATAATATGATCTAGTTCAACGAATTAAATATCAACTTAGGCAAAATTAGATCCAAAACATTCATCCATATTAAGTAAGCCTGTTCAAATTCAACCTTCAGGCGGGTTAACATGAGCTGCTGCTAAAACTGAATCCAGGCAAGGCTCGATTAGCGCAAAATACAAACTTAACCAGGTAAAACCCAGCCTATATCAAGTTTTTAATATTCCACCCCAGTGGAAATTAGTCCTCTTACTTGAAACATTGAGTGGGTATTTTTTTTTTTTTTTTAATAAGATTGTAGATTCCGTTACTTCAGTTGACGAAAACCATAATAAGCTTGTTCACAATGTTTATATTATTTTGGGCAACAGCCTGGATATGAGTTTCTACATAGGTCGAGTTTAAGGAATAAATAAAGCACACGGGGCAAATAAGAACTAATATTAACCAGAAGAAGGTAAAATTAAGGTCCAAAAGTGAGTACACCTAGGCTAAAATTACTAAATCTGGTAGCTTTTTATAGGATGTTTTGATAACTTACAAGCTTTCGTCAGACGCATCTTTTCAGCAGATGTTTGAATCTTTTCATAGCCCCCTTCGCTGTATTCACCGCATCTCACCGCTTCCCACCTTCATCATATCTTACGTTTTTATATCAATTTGCAGTGTTGTTGATTTAAATCTGCAAAAGGGTTTTGATATTGATTTATTCTAAAGCTGTAGAGTATTCGTCTAAATTTGCATAAAAACATATAAAATCTACTGAAAGAGTAGTTTATAAGTAGGGATAACTGTATTTTAAGTGGGGGCATCTCAACATTTTCTTATGTCCCCTTTTCTAAGAGTTTTAAGGGTCCTTTTTACTGAATGGTAGTGTTTTATTACGTATAACAGTAACAATACATAAATACTAGTGTCATTAAAGTACAAAAAATAATAATAAACAAAGATATCGAGGTTGACCCCCTGACTTATTTCCACACTGCCGCTGAGAGTCCCCCTGACTGTTGCTAAGAATCAACTCCATAGTCTTTCAAAATTTTGACAGTTTTTTAAAAGAGAATACACTTAAATTGTACTTACAAGGTCTTGTTAGATGTTTCCCACCTCCACGTTAACTGATCTTTGATTTGCAACAAGTTATCATCACCAGGTCTTGATATCCAAGAGAAGTGGATCGATACAGGCCTTGCGCCTTGCTCTTTCTTTCCCCAGGTGCCATGACCAAATTAAAAGAGAAGCAATCTAAAAGCCCTTAGAATTCAAAATGAACTGCAGATAGCGTGGTTTTGATGTAAAATAAAATGCAGATTGTGCTTCTAACTTTCTCTTAACCGAGTGTAAACTAAATGTTCGGTTCTTTTATTTACAGTTTTTAAGATTTCTCGCAATAAAAAAAGTTGAAACGAAGCAGTATTTCTATTTATATCACCAATCTCTTTGGTGCATACGAATCCACCGAAACCCTGAAAATCATGTGGTGTCGTTTCTTCGACTCTAATCTCAAAAAGATTTCCTCGATCTTCACGTATCAAATTTGGTCAAAGTATAGAGCTTGCCAATGAATCAGAGTCAAAGACTGAAGTTGGGTTCAAGGAATCGGACTCGATACCAAATTTCTTTCAAAACGGTGGGCCAGGTCGGCCAGGATGAGACGTCTAGTTCTGTAGAAAGGTTTTGCATGCTTTCATGCAAAAACAACTTTCAACTATTTTTAGGGGACAGTCAATAAGCATTTTAGGGGGGGGTTCAACACTGATGAAATCACCTCATTTACCATAAGTTTAGCGAGCAGTTAAATACCCAGTAAAACTTATTCAAAGCAAGAATTTAGTGACTTAGATTCTTAAACATGTGGGTAAAAGAAGCTTCTACCCCTAAGAGTTGTGCAGGGACCCTACCTTCTGGAAAACAAAGTCTAGATGACGAGTATAAATGCTTGAACCCTACAAACACGGAATAAAATACCAAACTATTTAAAGCACTATGCTCTTCATATACCCTGATTTTCTCTAATAGTCTTGGCTCTTCATATTCTTATTCCCGCGACAAGGGGGGGGGGTGAATAGAAAAAGAATTTCTTTCTAATGTTTATTTAAAGGATCTAAGTTCCCGTTTCATTTATCTCCAAATGCTTTTACATAGAAAAATAAAGCTGTTAATCGTTTAAATTCCTCCACTTTTAAGACAAGTCAGAAGAAAAAAAATATAAAAGCAGGGACAACTTTCTGTGAGTAAAGTAAAAAAAAATACAAATTTAGTCAAAACACTTCGGTCTTACATAGAGAGATGTCTTGAAATGAAAATAAAGAAAAAAAACATTAAACAAAAAATAGAAAAAAATTTAAGAAGCAAGATCCGCTTCCGATACGAATTTTTTTGTTCATGCAAGATATCATATTAAACTTGGAAAATACAGACGCATACAACGAACTGACTAACAGTATATCGACCTAACGAACTCTAAATAACGCTAATTTAAAAAAAAAGGATTTTCTCATTTGCTACCTACTGTGGAAAAATTATAACAACACCCCTGAAAGTATAATTAGCTGATAAAATATTCTCCTTAAAATAAAGTGAACAATTGGAGGAGATATTTCCGCAAGTTATTTTTTTCTTTTTTATTCCTACACTCTTTCTTAGTGACGTCAACAGTTGCTTCCGAAAGAAGGGTCAATGTCGGAGTAATAATTGGCCTCGTTCTAAAAAGTCAGTGCAGAGAAAATATTTGACAGTTATCACTTTTTTTTCCTTTTATTTTATTTTTTTTTTAGCTTAAAGTACCTTTTAACAAACTGAGACTGATAGTGAATTTAAAAGGAAAAAATACAATTAAAATCAATTCAGAAAAAGCAAAATATCAGACAGCAGCGTGGATCCTACTATAATTAAATAAAAAAAACAAGTTTTTTTTTTTTAACTGAAAATAAGGAGCGACATTAAAAACTTGAAACGAACAGAAATTATACCGTATATGAAAGGGCCTATCCTTTCCTTAACGCCTCGCTCTTTACGCTAAAGTTTCTTATATTTTAAAAAAACAAAGTTGTGAGACAGAGTCAAACTTAAACGTAAAGAGCGAGACGTTGAGGAGGGGACAGTCCCTTTCATATACGGAATAATATCTGTTTCTTTTAAGTTTTAATGTTGCTCCTTACTTTCAGTTAAAAAACTTGTTTTTTATTTAATTTCTGAACGTTATTGAATTAATACAGCTTTGATTTTGGCTCACAGTACATGAACAATTAAAACGGAATTTGCATATTAATTTGTTGTTTTTTTTTTGGCTAAATGGCTTTCTTGAAATTTTGTTCTGACATAACTTACGAATTAACTTACGTAACGAATTTCTATATTCGTATATATTTTTTATTACGTATATTAAGGAGTTTGCCCCCTAGTCAATACCTCGCTCTTTACGCTAAAGTTCAAATTTTCTTCCAATTCTTTAAGAATAACTCCATAATCACAAAGGCCGTTAATTAAAATAAATAGCTCTGATGAAAGTACAAAAAACAACTTTAGCGTAAAGAGCGAGTTAATGACTAGGGGGCGAACCCACTCATATACGTAATAATTTCTGTTCGTTTTAAGTTTTGATGTTGATCTTTACTTTCAGTTGAAAAAATTGTTTTTTTATTTAATTTCTGATTGTTTTTTTTTTAAATAATGCCGGGAAATCCGATGCCCCCTTCATAGCAATGTCCCTTCCCCCAAAGTTCATTACCGTGAACTGTTTGAAAAGGTGCCACTTATTCTAAGAAAAATGGCTACAAAAGAATCCACAGTATCAATAGAGACTATAACAGAATTAGATTGAAGAAAAAAATAAGTTTTTTTTTTTCAACTGAAAGTGAAGAGAATTATTAAAATTTAAAAACGAACAGAAATTATGTCCTCTATACTCAATACTCCTCAATACTCCTCTCTTCAAGTTAAGTTTCTTAGTACTTCAAAAAGGTTTGGTTCTTTTTAAAATGCGCTTGTGTTCATGGAGTCGTTCTTAAAGAATTGTTACAGAAGTTACTTCAGCGTAAAGAGTGGGGAATCAAGAAGGGAGCAGCCTCCCTCATATAGGGAACAACTTCTGTTTGTTTTAAGTTTTAATGTTGCTCCTAACTTTCAGTAGGATAAAACAAAATTTTGTTGTTTTTTTAGTTCCTGATCGTTTTTTCAAATAATCCCAGGAAATCTACCTCCTCCTCCATGAAATGCCTCCCCACGAACATTCCTCTATAGAAATCTCTTCCTATGTATATTATATTACCCCCGTGATATTACCCCCGGACAATTTCATCCTCACAGCAAATTGCCTGAAAATTTATTGCGGACGATTCCACCTGAAAAAATACTCCTTGGCATACTTTTATTTGAAAAAAAAGACTAGCTTCTGACTAAATTTCTGATCATTCTTCAGGTCATGACGAAATCCCCCATATGTGGAAATTTTTTCCTGAAAATCAACCCTCTCCCCCCCCCCCCACAATTGAAAATTTCTCCCGAGGAAAATTTCTTAATGGAGAATTCCTCCAGTGAAAAATCCCCCAGTGCGAAATCCCCCAGAAAATTCCAACTCCGCTGAAAATTTTTCCCCGGACATTTCCCCTGGACCATTGCTACATGTTAAATGAAGTTGCCAACGAGAAAGTAAGACAAATAAAACGAATTTCTTATATGAATTCTAGCAAATTCTCCCTGTGTAAAATTTCTCCTAGAAAGTTCACCCCCGGAACCTTCCTCTCAATGAAAAATATCGCCCGTAGAAAATCCATCCCTAGACCCCCCCTCCCCACCCCGAAAAATTTCTGTATACATCTAAATAACAAACACTATATGCAAACAATGGACAAAAGTCATAACTTGCAGCCTTTCTCCGGGGGCTGTGGGGGCTCATGTCATTCCCATAGGCATAAGTATTGGAAAATTCGACTATGCTGAACAAAATGGCTACCTCATAATTTTGATTAGACGACTTTGGAGAAAAAGGGCGTTGGAGGGGGGCTAGTTGCCCTCCGATGTTTTGGTCCTTTAAAAAGGGCACTAGAACTTTAAATTTTCGTTCACTTGAGCTCTCTCCTAATCTTCTAAGACCATTAGGTCGATACAATCCCCTCTGTGAATAACAGAGAAAAGAGAAAAAATAAACACACATCCTGATCTTTCTTCTGGCAAAAAAAAAAATGCAAAATTCAAAATTTTTGCCGATGGGAGCTTGAAACCTCTACGGTAGAGTTCACTGATATACTGAATCCGATGGTGCAATTTTCAATAGGATTCCTTGACTTTTGCGGGATGTTTCCCCTTTGTCAAAAATAAGGCAAATTTTCTCAGACTCGTAGTTTTTAATGGGTAGCATTAAACTCAATGAATCTTATATATTTGTAATCAGCGTGAAAAACCAACTTTTCTGATGTATCTATTGCTATCAAACTTTTGTTTCTTAGAGTTTCGGTCACTATTGGGCCGAGTTACTCCTTATGTGACAGTCACTGTTACGAACAGTTCTTAGTCATTGTTACGAACCTTAAGAACTGTTTGACAACGCTATTAAAAGCATTAAAAAGCTATAACAGTAGCTTAGTCATTGGCAACTGGAGATGAACTAATTGACAGTTGGTGGTCTCGTTAATATCCTCTCTTAATAGCCTCTTTGTAATATCACAAAAGATAATTCCAGCCTACTTTGTACAAAGAAAAAATTCTAGAAATTCCGTCTCCTTAAGTAAACAATGCGTATGCTTTATCTCCGACATCCTTGGGGTCAACAATGCATACGCTCCGTATTCCACCCCCCTTTAGACATCAGTGTGAACATTCTGTCTCCTAGTCGTTTTGCCCGAGATTGCGGCTTGCACTTTATCGCTCTTATCACTCTTATCACCTTGCTTATAGAGGGGTCTTATTGAAGTTTACCTAAAATCGCCAGGTACTTCCCCTTTTTAAAGCGCCACCACTACGGATGATGATCACGGAGTGCAATGAATAATTTTGAAAAAATGTACCAGATTTTTTGTGAACTTCGAGAAAGCTTCGACTTCATCAACCGAGATTCGCTATGGAAAATCTAGTGATACTACGGAGTTCCTGACAAAATAGCGGCCCTAATTGTTGCGAAAACACAGAATGCTATGTTCGAACCCAAAAAGGAAATACTAGATATTTTCGTATCTTTCTGGCGTAAAACAGGGCTGTATTTTTCTCCGTTCCTCTTCGCCCTCGCCGTACTCCGTGATTGTACATGGTTTGGCATCCAAATTGGAGAAGCGAAACATCTAGCCGATTTGGATTTTTTCTGACGATATTGCCTTTATAGAAAGGAACAAGACCAAACTCCATGATCTCCTCAAGCTATCCGTGAAAATTTTGGCTGACTTGGCCTGAAGATTGACACAGAAAAGACAAAGAGTATGAAAACGACTGATTCTCCGCTGGACATATAGAGTGGAAACTCAGCTATTATACAGGTCGAGGAGCTCAGGTACCTCGGCAACACAGTAGAAAATTTAGGGTCAAGTGAGCGGGAAGTGCAGCTGAGGATATGGTTAGTCAGTAGAGCTTTTAACCGACTAAAACCGGTATGGCGATCGAAGAAGTATTCTATGAAATTAAAAATGAAGCTATCTATTAGCAATGTCTTTTCTGCACTTCTCTGCAGCAGCAAGTGCTGGAATTTAAATCAGCAACAAGAGGGGCGGATTCCTGCCTTTAAAAACAACTACCTTTGGAGGGTTCTGAACATTGGTGGAGAGATCACGTCACAAACCAAATAGTGCGCTTTATCTCAGGCTTATCCCATAGTCGCAGACATCATTCGGCAACAAAGGTGGCGATACCTTGGGCACATGATCTGTATAAAGGATGATTGGGTCCCGACACAGATCTTAGAATGGCAACCTCGGCGAATGCATAGGAGAGTAAGGTCCAAGAACACCTTACGTCGCAACTATCACCGGGACCTGTTCAACATTTACACAGCGATCCAACCCCCATGAGAAGACGTTTGGGTGGGTGGAAACTAAAATGGAAACATATGTTATGACATATAGCATATAGAAAATATCTTATATATTGTATACAGTATATGTTATATGCTATAACATATAACAATAATTTTGTTGACGCTGCGAATTCTTTTGTCACCATTCTATTCTTAATATATATTATATGCATATAGCATATAACATTATGTGCTATAATATATAGCATATAGCATATACGTTATATGCTATAATATATAACAATAATTGTATTGATGCTGCAAATTTTTTTGTCGCCATTCGATTCTTAAAATTGGTACACTTTCGCAGTGGGGTCGCTATTAGATTTTCTTCTTATATTTTTATCCAACTTCCTTTACATTGTATTTTTCCTTTTACATTGTGTGGCAATCTTAGTTTGCTAATATACACTTTTAAGCAGCCCAAAATAAATGAAACAGTAAAAGTTCAAACAAAGAGATAATTATCAAAGCTTTTCTCTACACTGACTTTTAGAATAAGGCTTATTTTTTCTCAGACATTCAGTAGTAACTGTTGACGTCAGTAAGAAAGAGCGTAGGAATAAAAATGAAGAAAAATTGTGGAGAAATCTTGTCCAATTGTTGAGTTTCTTTCAAGAGGGAAATATAAGCTGCTAAGTATATTTTCAGGGGTGAAGCTAAAAGTTCTTTTTACAGTGGGTGGCAAATGTGAAAATTCCTTTTTTTTAAATTAATATCATTTAGCTAAAATTAAGCTCTTTCAATCAATTTACTCGTATTCAGCTCATTATGTGCTGGCGTATTTTTAGGTTAACATAATATCGTTTACGAAAAAAAAAATATTTTGTAAGGATAAAGATTCATATCAGAAGAGAATCTTCTTATGCCATACCTTATACTCGTCCCGATACAAGTCTTGGTCTGCTGGGCGCCACGATGAGCATTGATAAGCAACAAGTACAAGTTGGAACATTGTACAGTTTTCTATTCAGCACCCTCTTTTCGGTATTTATGCCATGTATTGTGTAATCTTGCCAAGCAGAAAGTTCTTTGAGTTACTATTTTTGCTATTTGTTTTGGGAAAGTTATGTTTAGATTTGAGTCCTTTCTATATTTTTTTTTATATGTGATTTTTTTTATGTTTTTCTTTCCGTTGAAATAGATATCCTTATCAGAAACCAAACATTTGGGCTAAATTTGTAATTTTTTTACTTCTTCCGCAGAAAGTATTACAAATTTTACACATTTTTTCTAAATTTTTTTCGTGTGGAGGAAAATACGCTCCCTCCAAAATAAAACAATTTCCTCAACTGTAATTGAAAAAAGCTGTGATACAGAAAAATTGCAGAAGGATCTATTTTTGGTAGATAAGTTCCATTAAAAGAAGTTATTTTATTCTCACAAATATTATATTTATTTATCTGCAGGTCCTTGTTCGTTCAATATAGATAATTTGAAGCTCCATCTTTTGCAATTTAAAATTTTAAACTTTGCTAATGTGAAACTTGATAATTTGAATATGGATCTTGCTCAAATCAGAAATTAGAACTACACAGAATGAGGACATTCTCCAATCTGAACTGCATAGATGTGTAAATATTTGTGAAATTGAAAAAGAAATGGATGGTTTACAATATCAAAATATTTCAAATATAGGAAAAAGCAAACACCAACAATGAACAAAATGTAATATTTCAAACAGTTCGAAAATATTGCAGACCAAACTGGATTAAAATGGAAATAATCTTAAAATTCTAATGAATAGAAATTTTTCCACATAAATGAAGTAATAATTTGTTGTTGCTATATTGCTCACATCAGAGGAGACAGATTCGCTTTGGCAAATATAGATGTCAGAATCGCCCACTTTTTTTGGAAGTAAGGAACATGAAAAAATAACAATTTTAAATGCGGGTTTGCAAGGATATCAATGTCAAAACATGACATGAATCGACAGCAACCACAATGATAATTTTTATATGAGGTTACAAGATTGTTGAAAATGAACCAGTGAAACTTTGAATAAATTGAGGTACATCTTCCATTATTAGCCGCAGTGCAAAATGGCTACACTTGGTTGCAGAATGCAGTCTTGTTACTTTGCATAGCCACAATACTTTGTACTGTGGCTAATATTGGATAATATATTGGATATGCACTGTGGATAATATTCTTATTCAATTACATTCGCAAAATTTTTATTTATTAGATTTTCTGAGTTTCTTGTAACTGTAAATCAGATAGGCCAAGAAAAAAACAACCCTTTAGAATCTTCTTTCAACACTTTTTTAAATGTACTCATTTCTGATGTTGTAATTGCATCCCAGCAGCACACCCTCCACAGGGGGCAAGATATAGCCCAGGGCTAATTACAAATTTTCCTGATTTTGTAAGTTCGCCATTATCTTTTGCGTTTGTTCCTCATAAATGCTTGGTTAATAATGCCAAATAAAGCTGATTTAAAAAAAAAGCAAAACAAAATTAGCAACCTTTTTTATATATCCTACAACAATGTTTAGGCCCAAAAGGAAGGGGGCTGAGATGTTTGGAAAGAGCATTTTATGGAGAATCCAATAATAAAATTCTTGTTTTCCTCTCTGACTTCCACCTTATAGTACACCTTTACCACAATTCATAGTTATAACCCAAGGCTAGAACCAAATTTCCTTCTATTGTTTCTTAAAATTGGATTTATGAACTAACAGTTACAATCTTGTGCATTATAATAATCCTATTTTGGCTTGTTATCCCAAAACAAGATGATATGGTCTTAGGAGAAGGGGGAAATAGCAGAAAATGAAAAAGCTAAAATCAGCAAGAGGAAATATGATAAAGGTCTACGGTCAGCGGGTTTTTGGGGTATCAGGAGGGACTCAAAATAGTTTTTCATAGTTCGTGTACTGTAAAGGCCAATGAATACATTCCTTGAGGTTATAAAGGAATACGTCTATCCCAGTACAACCATTATGTCAAACTGCAAGAGAGTTTATCAAATTAAATTTTAAAAAATGCAATTTTTTCAGCCGATAGTAATAAAAAATTGGGGTGGGGGGGCTGTCTTAAAGTTCTTGTTAAACACTTCTTATTAAAATTCAACGACTCTTGTGATTGAACAGTATTTCTTAAAGAATTGTGACAAAGATTCGAATTTTAGAGTAACGAGAGAGGGCCGACGAAGGGGCAGCACTTTTCTCCCACATATATGGATTAATATCTGTTGGTTTAAGTTTTATCGCTGTGCCTTGCTTTCAGTCGAAAAAAAAAACTCGTTTTTAAAGTGTATGTTTCATTTACTGTTTGTTGATGATAGCTGATGCAAGTTCATTATATTTGTGCTTTTTATGAAGACCGCCGATGTAAGTTTATTCTATTTGGGCTCTTTTTAGGTTCATGGCCGTATTTTTTGGCTTTAATACACTTATCTATCTATCTATTAGTCTACTTTAAACAACCATGGATACATATAACAAATACCGTATGGATATATACAGTAAATCCTTCAAAAAAAATTGTGGATCTGGACTCCAGTGCTCATATTCAGAATTTTGAGCATTTGTTGCAAGACATACATTCAGAGTCAGAAATTTCTTAATATGGTAAAACCAATGCCCATACGCGGAGCTCTTCTAGGGGGGGGGGGGCAGTGGCCCTGGGTGCCGTGGCTGGGAGTGCCACGGCTGGGTTGTTATCCACTTTGATCAAATTTTAATTCTGATCCGTTGTTTTTGCTTATATTTGAGGCAGAAGGGGGTGTTGTAATTAATTTTTCCTTGGGTGCCACCAACCCTAGAAACGGCTTTGACGTCAGGGTATTTGGCTGAGTTTTTCTTGAAAAGACAGCATTCCTGTCAAAGCTACATTGTTTTTTATTTGATAAAGAGTATTTATGTCCTCCTGTTACAAACTAGCAAAGTGGTAATGCACCTGACGTCAATCAAGGATAGAATTAAAGTGTTTTTTGCATATTAGTGCAATATTGCATATTAGTTTTTGCAGTAGTCCTAATGCCTGCATAAGCATAAAAACAGCATTTTTAAAAGCTTTACGTTTTCATTAATTTCTTTATTTAGGCCTTTGGGGGGAAGCCGGGAAGGGGGTATGGGGTGTGGGTCCTAACTCTAGGCAAAAACAAACTTCTCTTTACCCAGATATACCAATTATTTTTTTATCAAACATGAAATACAAATTCCCCCCTTATGCCTCGATACAACAAATGACATTTCTTTTTATCAAGGAATATCCCCCCCCCCTTTCTGACCTCTAATTCATGCATGTTGTCAATATTTTACCAATATAAGTAAAACAATACAATTTTACAACCTACACTAATATAGATGGCGATTAAGCGATAAAATGCAAGGACAAAAAATGAACAAAGAACTTAGCAGGAAAAAAATGTTTATTGGATTAGCACAATTTCGGAGCTCTCCTATTTTAGGCACCACCTAATGAACTATTGAATGATATCAAAACTGATTATTAAAAATTAAATTATTATTATTAAAATTATTAAATACTACAATAAATACATAAATACACTTAAGCGCTAGAGGTCCCGAGAAGCATAGCTTGTAGAGGACCTCGTATCAATCACAGAATCCGCACGAAACAAATCAGGGAAGGAAAAAAAGTACAAAAATATCTCAAAAATATAAACACAATGCGAGAAAAAATCAACAAAAAAAAAACAAAAAACAAACAAACAACTGCTACACAATAACCTTTGACTTAATTTTATTCAAACTGAAAATGTCCTGTAATTTATTAAAATTCCAAACCATTAATATTATTATTAAACAACAGGGTTCGAATCTCATTCAACATAATAAGAGAGGAGAAAAGAAAAAAAACTATATAAAGTAAAGCAGAAAAAATAGATAAAGCAAAATGAATAAAGAAATAAAGAAAAAAAAACGAAATTACTTCAAGCCTTAGAGAATATTTTTCTGCAAAGGGAAGAAGAGCTTTTGATAAGAGAAAGTTCACTAGGAATAGAGTTCCAAAGAGCAACTGCTCTATAAATTGGTGACCTCTGAGCTGCTGAGGATACCGTTTTAGGCAGCCGAAATTGGTGAACAGAGCTCCGAAGCAAAGTCTGGCACTTACGTGTTGATGCTAGATCAAAGTAGGATAAGATGTTTGGAGGAAGCGAGAAATTGAAGGCTCGATGAGCTAGTTTAGGTTCTGCTTCTTGATAACCACATCTAAGGCATCTAAACCTGTATCACTGTAAAGATCAGCTGTAGGATAGAGTCGGGGAAGGCGAGAAGTTGCCTTCACCGCTCTATTCTGTACTGTTCGGAGTTGCCGAAGGGAAGAATGGTTAGTATTGCCCCATACAGTGCAGCAATAAGAAAGATAAGGAAGGACAAATGCATAGTAAAGAGAAAGCATTACATTGGGAGGAAGAAATTGATTGGCACGATGAAGCATAGACACTTGACGAAAAAAATATAGAATGTGTATAGGAAATATGAGTTTTGAAAGAAAGAAAACAATCAACATGCACACCAAGAAGTTTAACACAAGAGCACTGGGAATTATATCAGTACCATAAAAAACAAAGATTGTTGGGGAAGGTTCAAACATGTGTATGGGGTTCGAAAATGAATATTGTAATGGGATCAATTTTCAAAGCCTCAGAATTTTCCAATTAAAGTTACCCAAATAAAAATAAAACCAACCGAAATATGAACCCAAAATATGAACCTGAAAAATTCAAGTAACCTACAGATCGAGCAAGACTCAAGCGTACAATTTAACATAATGAAACAAATGTATCTAATTTAAACATACATTGTAATAATCTTTCCCACAGAAAATCTAATAAATAAATCCGCCTTGGTATGCAATAAATATCAGCTTGTCCAAATCTTATATGACAGGCGACTAACAAAGTAATTTGAATATTAAGAGCTCGAAATACCAAACTATCAAGAGAGTAAGATTTATCATACAAAAAAAAGTAGTCACTCGAGATGCAAAATATCTTTGTATAATCTAATTGCATTGTTCTGTATCTCAATGTAATTAAATCGTATTATCCTTTACCAACTTTCACGGAAATAAATTATAAGTCTTATGGAAATTAAGCGACACCCTGCTAGCAAAATGTTAAAGTGTAAAACTTTGTTCGTTCGGAAAAATTCCAAAGTGATATCTTAAAAGTCATAAACTTTAATTAAACCCAAGTAGCCCATTGGTGTATACCCATCCAATAGTAATATAGGACAAATAGTGGAACCAATAGAATAAGTATAAAGTATTTTTTAGTAACGCCTAAACGTAACCTCAGGCGAAATTGCAGAGAGTAGATAGTTGAGACTTAGCAATTTTGCGCCAGTCTTAGAGGAGTCCAGTCTAGTCTAGCCTGGGAGAGACTACTATGAATTTCTTGTGAATTGTGTTATGTGAGTTTAATTGCAGTCTATTTAAAATAAACTTTTGAGAAAACTCATTATCAGTGAATTAACTTTTGCGTTGTATTGCCCTAGATGACAATTTTGTATTAGTGCCTTATACTGCAATGTGTCTTTGATATTATCACCAAGCTCTGTGACGATCATGTGAGTAAAAAAAAATGCATTACTTTCTTATTTTATTCTCTTTATGTTAGTATTTCTCAAAGCAGTTGGTCCTTGTGGCTCCACTCGCTCTCAAGGGAACCTGAAACTTTTCAATCTGATTTCGACTCAGTATGGCCGTTAATATAAGCTCCCCCTTTGAACCGCTAATTTAAGTTCCCCACACACGAAGTTCCGCCACCACTCAGGTATACCACTCGCAAACCGTCAACTAAGAGTTTAAATAAATTTCCCCATTGAATTAATTAATTGGAATTTCCGTATTAGGAAACATCAGAAGACATAAGAAGAAATTTTTTATTAAAACCCCCCCATTAGAATTGGCGCGGTCCGGTTTAAAGGAGCAAAACACAAGGACAAAATTTTCTACAAAAAAGATTATTGAGAAATATTAAACATAGGGAAAGTGCAATATTTTATGCATGCTTTAAAGTGCAATATTTTGTGCATGCTTTGAAGTGCAATATTTTGTGCATGCTTTGAAGTGAATTATTTATAAAGCCTAAGTCCCCTTAAAATAATAACAAAAATATAATTTAGACGCGCCAAATTTAAGTCATATAAAAAAAAGCAAGCAACCAGTGCCGAATTTTAATTTATTTTGAAAAAAAAAAATGTCGTTAGATCAAAACGAACAATTGTAAAGCAAAAACTCATTGCCAAAACAGTGGAAATTTCAAAATCTCTTCCTTCATATAACAGTGATTCAGATATAGATGAGTTTATTATTCAATTAAACCAATTCGTAGAAGTAACTCAAACGGACTTAAAATCATTAGTAGGCATTTTGTTAATGAGACTTAAGGGACAAGCATTAACATTCCTAAAACAAATAGAAAAAACAATAGGGGAAGATAACAACCTCCCAATAAACTCAAGAGAAAAATTGCTAAAAGCGTTCCGAGAAAGATTTGTTGAAACAAGTTCAACACACAAATTAAAGCATGGTACGGTATGTTTCGACGAAACACAAAATGTTAGAGAATACCTACACAAGGTAATGGTATCCATTGAGGCAAAATACGGAAGAGAATCGGGTTCTTTATACGATAAAATTGTACTTAATGCTTTTATGCAAGGATTAAGCCCCAAACTATACCGAATGTTAATATAAAAAAATATTCAAACATTAGAGCTTGCAGTTCAGGAAGTAGAGAGAATGATTGAAATTGACTCGATTGTGGCAAATCACAATAAGTCAAGAATAAATAATATAGAAAGTTCAACTCCGGGACGATCACGAGGGATTTCCCCAGGATTTTTTTCGAGAGATAATTCACCCAAACCAAACCAAAATAGGTCTCCAACCCCTACGAGGCAAAGAATGGCACGTTTTGTACCCACGAATACAACAAACTACGTACAGAACCCCCCAATTATATGCTATGCATGTAATAAATAAGGACACATCGCCAGGGAATGCCGTACTAAAAACAAATATACACCAGCAACCCCAAGTTTTAGTAATCGTTTGTTCGGGAGAACAAACTCAAATGCCATGGGTCAGGAAACTATAGAAATAACCCCCCACGTCTCCCATCGTTCCGCAACCCGTACCGACAAGGATTTGCGTATTCGAATCGTTCCCAATATACGCCTCCCCAACCCTATTCCAATCCTTCCCCCAACTGACAAAATAATTATCGGTTCCCCAACGCAAACACGCGACAAAACATGTACCAATTTAATTCACGGACGGTGTATCCAACTATGTTCAACAGGAATACAAGCGATAACAGAGGATATTTTTTCCCGACGGGAAATGAAAGAAATTTTTCGGGAAATGAAAGAAATTTTTCGTCAATACAAAATGAACAAATGCCGCGAGCCGTCGGCACGAGAAATCCTAACCCGCGCAATCATACGTGGCAACCAAGACAATCAAATGTCAATCAACTTAGAACTCCCCTAACAAGTGAAATTCCCACCGAAACCCAACCTCAAACTCCAACTTATCAGATAAGCGCACAGGGAAACGAATTAGGCCCCCAAGAAAATTAACCGGAACCCTGAGGCCAGTATTTTTTATAGGTCCCTTCCAGTAATTGTACCTTCTTTGAGTGATAATAATGACATATTACCTATATTGAGTGACTTTAATGTTGCAAATATTTATTTCAAAGCGTTAATAGATTCCGGTGCATCAGTTAACATAATAAATTCGAATGTATTTAATAGACTACCAGTATATATTAAGCGACGGAAAAATTTCAATATTCCCAGTTTAACTAGTGTCACGGGACATAGTCTCGAAGCAATTGGCTCCATACGTCTAGATGTGACAAAAGATAATAGAATCTTTCCTACAAACTTCATAATCTGCAAAAATTTCCCATATGAGGCTATAATTGGTGCTAATTTTCTAAAATCTAATAAAGTGTTATTAGATATAGCAAATAACAGACTCGTATATCCATACGATCCTATTCTCCAACGCGTGGAGAGATGGGGTACAAAGGACAATAGAATGAAGTCTTTTGTGCACTATCTCTCGTCTTGTCAGAGAAAATCAAGCAGCAAATGGATCGAGTCAATAAAAGCAAAATAAGGAAAAATGCAGGAGTAGAGACAAACAGAAATTAAGAAAATAGCCGAATTATGGAATGAAATAATAAATCTAAGTACTATTGTAAGGGGACAGGACTTGGATTTACCCTTACAACCAACCCCAAAAGCAGAAGACTTGACGCAATCAAGCGCCAACCTTAACTTAATAGGAAATAACTCGGAAGAAAAATATTATGGATTTGCGGTCCGTAAAACAAAAATCCCCCCAAATACCATGCAAAGAGTTCAAATCTCTCAAATGATCACCCCCGTAAATGACAATTCCGAAATTTGGTTTGCATCCCCGTATAAAGAAATCCCAGAAAATCTGTTTTTGTGAAGAACAAATCATTTTATATGAGAAAGGAGAAGGTTTTATTTGGTTGACCAATACACATGAAAATGATACAATCACATTAAAAAAGGAAACATGCCTTGTTGAAATACAAGTGATTTCTGAGCACGAGCTAAACAAATGGAAAAACTCCAAGGAAAGCTTAGTCAATAGCTTCTTTGTGTTAGCAATCCAAAGAATAGGTTACCCCCTAACACAAAACCCCAATTTTTGGAAAAATTTAAATTAGATCATATCCAAGATACGCAATTAAAAGAAAAATTATGTGAATTGCTCTGGAATTTTAGAGATATATTTTCCACGTGCGAAGAAGATATTGGATTGATATACCGTTCTATGAACATTCTATCCAAACTACAGGATTGTCTGTAGCTAAACAGCCCTATCGCATCCCTTACCCCTATAAAGATTGGTTAAAAAATGAAATCCGCGAATTAGAAAGAAACAATATTATACGGCCAAGTATAAGCCCGTATTCAGCCCCCGTTATACTAGTACCAAAAAAGAACAAAGACCTTAGGCTTGTAGTAGACTATAGAGCCTTAAATAAGCAGGTAGTTTAGCGACAAATTTCCCCTGCCCCGAATTGATGAAATCCTAGACTCCATTTCAACCAAAAATAAAATTTTTACATCTCTTGACCTCACGCAAGGTTATCATCAGGTTAAGATAGCAGATAATGACGTTTATAAAACGGCTTTTTCGACAACGGAATGTGGTTCTTATGAATATTTGAGAGTACCCTTCGGACTCAAAACTAGTTCAAGTGCATTATGTAGACCTCTATTACACTTATTACGAGGTATAGAAAATATTATCCATTTTGTGGATGATGTAATTTGTGTGGGAGAAACACCAGAGGACCATTTAAACACATTAACCAAAGTTTTCGAAAAATTCAGAGAGGGTAATCTGAAATGTAGACCTGAAAAAGTAAATTTGTTTCAATCCGAAATAAAAATTCTTAGGAATGATAGTGACCCAAGGTCAAATATCACCGGACCCTGAGAAGATAAAATGTGTAGAGAATCTTAAGCCGCCAAAAACTATGAAACAACTAAGAGGCATTATTGGTTTAACAAGTTATTTTAGAAAATTCATACGCGACTACGCCCAAATTGCCAAACCCTTAACGGACCTGAGTAAAGGGGACAGCAAAACTATCACCTGGTCGAATGAAGCTCAAACTTCATTAGATACTCTCAAGAAAGCTCTTATTTCTGAACCAATATTAGCGTTACCAGACTTTGAAAAAGGAGTATTTGTGGTTACCACTGATGCTTCAACTCTAGGCATCGGTGCAATCCTTTCCAATTAATCCCCGTGGAAAACTACCCCGAACCCTTACAGGAACCCCCTAAGTATATAGAAAAGTCATATGCTATTCGAGTAAAACTCTAACCAAAGGCGAAAGAAGTTATGCAGCAACGCAATTGGAATTACTTTCTATAATTTATCATTTAGATAAATTTAGACATTATTTAGTAGGTCAAAAATTTAAGTTGCGTTCGGACCATAAAAGCTTACAGTACCTAAGCACATTCAAAAATCCAACTGGAATCTTAGCTAGATGGATAATGAAAATCCAAGATCTGGATTACGAATTTGAACATGTGACCGGTAAACAAAATGCCCCCTGCGATTTCCTGAGTAGATACCCTGAGAATAACCTCTCAAATAATGAAACTAAACAAATAAATGCCATCAATCCCAGTAAACGAAAACACAAGAAGAATAAACCTAAAATCCTAACAGAAGAAAACGAAATTACTCGTAGCCCCTTATCCCTAGCCAATATTAAAAGAAACCAAGTTAAGGATGAAATGTGTTTGACTCTCATTAACTATTTTGTGAATTCCGATACTCTCCCCGATAAGTTCAAAGCCCTGAGGCGGGAAATAGACAATTTTTATTACGATTTGGACGAGGAAATCCTTTGCAGGATAGTAACAGGTGAAACGAATAGAAATCAAACCTTAATAATCCCAGTACTCCCCCAAAGCTTAATAATACCTGCCTTCGAATATTTCCATTCTGAAATAGGTGGACACTTGGGTGTAGCTAAAACCTTTCACAATTTAAAACAATATTTTTATGTTCCGTCGGCATTAACAAAACTTAAGGATTATATAAATACATGTGAAGCGTGTAATTTAAGGAAAAATCCCCAAACGTATCCTAATCCCCACATGGGAAGAGTGCCAGTAGCGAAATTTCCTTTCGATATCGTTTCATTCGACCTATATGGTACGAGTGGAGAACTACTTGTTTCTAATAGAGGTCATACTTGCGTTCTCTCAGTAATAGACCATTTTACCGGCTTCACTTTTGCCAAAGCATTGAAAAATCAAGGCGCATATGCCACAAGTAAAGAGTTAGCAAAAATATTTTTAAAATTTGGTATTCCTCACCAGGCTATTAGTGACAACGGAACTAACTTCGTTTTTAAAGTAACAAAAGATTTAATGAGTTTCCTTAAAATAGAAAAATTATTAACCTCTCCCTACCATCCCCAAGCTAATGGAAAAATTGAAAATAGGCACAAAATATTCTCCAATGTCTTGAGTATTTATACAAAGGACAGTCGAAACGATTAGGATCTATATCTACCTTACCTAACTAATGTAATTAATACCGCATACTCAGAAACGACTAAAGAAAGTCCATTTTTTCTTTTGTTCGGACGCGATTTTAAAATACCTTATCAAGAAATTATGGAATCAAGACAGTATTACAATAACACAGAGGACAATAAGCAAGATTTTATAAATAGGATGAGAAAAAACATATAAAATAGTTACACAAGAGTTAGAAGAATGTAAGATGAACCAAGAGTTGAGAAACGAGTCCAAAATCAGAGGGAATATAAATTTTAAGGTAGGCGACTGTGTCTATCTGAAAAATGAAGCTAAGCTGGAAGGCAAAAAAATTTTCCAATAAATATTCAGGACCCTACAGAATAATCAAAAAATATTATAACGATTTTACTTTTAAAATGATAAACCCAGATAGCGGGAGAACATATAAGGCACATGTTAGCCGTATGAAAGGAGCCAAGTACCCAGTTAGGTGGGCACCCAAACCCTCATCTTCAGATTCATCAAACGCGGAAAACGAATTTCCTAAGTCGAGACTAGCCGAATTAAAACCCTTCAATTTTAAACAAAACTACTTTGAGAATCGTAGCGACGAGGAATATTTTGAAGAATTTTTAGCAATGAAAATTTAGTCATCCCCAAAACAAAACCCTTAATACCCATGCCTGCAAGAACCCAAAAGGTCCAGAAGGTTCATCTTCAGAAAGCTCAGAGGAAGAATTAGATTACACGCTATCCCCAAAAACCCAATTTTTCCCCGACAGAATTTCAACCCCATGTCCCCCCCAAAAGATTTCCAGACGACATGGTTTCCCCAGCAACCCCGATAGAAAGACCCCTATCGTTACAGGATGAATTAAACAGAGCTATGGAAAACCCGGGTGCAAAAATAAGGAGGACCCCACCCAGGGATACAAATAAAGGAAATACAAAAAGTTTGAGAGAAGCCATGGACATTATAAATTATCCGATAAAAACAAGGCAAAATACCTTGCCTTGGACACAGGAACACCCTAAAGATGAAAACTTGGGATAATACCATCACATAACGGTGTTTAAAGTAAAACCCAAGGAATCTCACTCCTGGAAACAGACCATGCTACGAAATACACCTCACCCACCGGAAGATATGGCATTCAAGCAGTGGAGACATTCTCCAAAAGTATTTGACTCCTCCCAGAGTTCCAAGAATCTTTTAACTTCCCCGAAACAGGACTTCAGCGTGAGGAAATGGAAAACAAACCGTCCACCTCCAGAGGAGATGAGATATATGAAGCAAGGGCAGGTGATACTCCAAAATCTCAAAGGACAACCCCAGAAAGCCCTAATGATGAATCCTCAGGAACTAGTTCTACTGAATCCGACGATGAGCCCCAAGACGCACAAAAACAAAAAGCTACTTTGGCTACCGCACACGCAAAACAGGCTAAGGCAAAAGGCCAGAAATTCCTTTTGAAACAATACAAGAAGTTTGACCTAATCTCTATGGGAAGAGTAAAACGCCAGAAAACGAACAGGAAGTTACCACGAAATCTGGCAGAATAAGTAAGAAACCAGATAAATGGAAACATGTCTAGGAATCAAGTACCCCAAAAACTTATAAAGTAATATTAAATCTAAATGAGCAATCTGAAAAAAAAACTTAAAACAAGGGTATATGAGTAAGACATCACAATGAAAGTCACCCTTAAAAGGTCGAAAAAAGTTAATAGTCAATTTTTCCAGACAAACTAAATCCCGGCTTGGTAAAGAACCCCGAAGATAGAAGAAGAACAAGAATTGTTCAAACCCTCCCACAAAAGAAAAATACCTAGTGCAACCCCGTTACAGACAGAACAAATATGGATCAGCTATTTCAAATACGATCGAAACTCCAAGAAGCCTCGTCACAATTGATAAAAGAAAAATTAAAATTGAGAATATGATAGAAACCATACTTAAATCTCTTAGTGAAGTTAAAGCATCCCAGGAAAAAATGAACAAGAAAATAAATGAAATTTTAGTAACTAAACAATTGGATGAGTTAATTGAGGCCCAGTTTATGGAAGTCAAAGAACAAACCGCCAAAATCCAGAGTGAAATGGAATCAATAAGCGACGCCAGGCTTGTTAAAGGATATAATTATCCCGACAAAATCCTAAAATTACAAGTGTTATACGATAAAATGCAGGAAATTGGTAAAAAAAAAAGTACAAGATTATAGAAATAGTACTGTTCTATCCGCGACAATGGCAATACAAGAATTCCTGGCACCCTAAGGGCAAAGATCCTAGACTTGCAACATAAATACGACCACTTAAAAGCACAGAAAGAAATAATTCAGCTGCAACAGGACAGCTTAGAGAAACAACTAAAGGAGAACCATGCCGAAATTACCAGAGAACTACAAAAACAAAAAGAATTCTGCTCAAATTTAGAGAAGATGGTTGCAACATATTTTACAGTTGAAATTAACCTACCCCTCAGTCCCCATTTGGAAAATCTGCTTGCTAACAATTGCAACGAAGGATCATCACAACCCGTGTATTTTGTAATCCCAAATCAAGCCCACCATAATATAAAACCCCAAGAAGAAACTATTCAACAGGATCCTCCAACGGATCCTGTTGGAGGATCCTGATATATATATATATACATGTAAGGGTATAACAATGCGAGGCATGATTTACCTGCACATAAGCATACAATAATTAACCGAATTATAGATATAGGATCTCTGTCAATCTAAATAACAGAAGCAGGCCTCAGTCATTATATGAACTGAAGATTTTGCCAAAAAATTAACTAATCGAAAATAGTTATAAGTAAAATTGTATCTTTTCTTGGTAAAATAGTAAATATTTAATCGGCGTATAAGATTTGTGGTGGTGTGTGAAGATTAGGTTATCAAGAGGAGACCATCCTTGACCAGCAAAAAAAAAAGGTTCATCTGAGCCTTTAAATAAATTCAATTATTCAAAGAAACCCCGCAAATCACAAAAAATTATGTTTTCGCCATTTTTACTAAACTAATACCATTTCTTTTAGCGTTAAAATTATTTATGCAAATCATGTGGTCCTATGCAAAATGCTAATCCTTGGAAACTATGTCACGCTAGTAACTACGCTATGCGTTCCAAAAATTCAAAAAAACAATAATGGTAAATTGATAGACTTGCTTACGCGTTCCTCCGACCAAAACACGAACTCCAATGCATTCCAATAATTACAAAAGCTAAAACGACGAAATTTGGTCACCCCCCCCCCCCCCTACCCCCGTGCGTTTTCATTTGCTTTTCCTCAAAAATGCACGTACCAACCAATTAATACAAAAAATACCCTTAATACCGGTGGAAGGCACAGTTGTCACATTAAGATTATTTATTTACCCCAACGTGCACCGTGCGTGCTAGTTGGCCTCCACTCAAACCCAAAGAGTAGGAAATACGCTAGTTTTCCCTTAAATATTAATGCAAATTTTCGTTATTATAGACAAAGAGTGCTTAATCAATCGGAACAACAAAGGCAGTCCTTACTATTCCTTCAAATCCTTTCTTATATTTAAGAACTCACAAACCAATTTTCCAAAATCGGGCTAGTTTAAATTATACAATTTTTTTTCAGCAACCAAATTTCACAATTGGTTAGCAACCAATTTTCACAATAAAAAAACTCAAAAAAGGGCTTTAGTGCAAGTAGCAATTAGAAGTATTCTTCCAAATAAAAGTCAGCAAAAAAAATAAGGGGCCTACAAATGACACCAAGCACCTTTCATAAATTAAAAGGAAAAATAACGTCGTGATTCTTCGAGGAAAAATCATACTATTTACCTCAGATGTCATTAATCGCGTATACAGTTCAATTGACCCCATGTAAAGCATCGACACGATAATTTCCAACGATAATCAAAGCCCGTAATGTTCAAACTTATTTGAAACCACTAAGATTTATGATAGTATAGTCGGATCACCTAAGCATAATATCCTCGAGTTAACCTACTTTCACTTTTCATCTTTTTATTAACAAGAAAAATATTTGACCCGTGTACTGTCGGTGTACTCCGAGTTAATTGCATACCTATAATTAATAGTCCTTTCGCCTAAAAGCTAATAATTAACTTACCATACCCAAATGTTTCTCAAATATCAAAAAAAAAAACAGTCGCCAACCCCTGCAGCAAAAAAATTGGCCCTGATAAAAATGAGGAGATTAGAAATATAGTTTGATCTCAAAAGTTGATATCTACGATATATCCTTAACCATATATTTGATCGTATATTGATTATAGAGTGGTGTGGCATAATCGAAAATAAATAAAATAATATACAGTTCCGTTCCGAAACCTAAATGAACAAAGGAAATTAATTCCTAGAAAATTGACCCCAAAAACAAAATTTTTTAGTAACCCTAAAAAAACGTAAAAAAATAAATCAAAATTGTAGAACTTAAAATATTAATTTTGACACGTAAATTTCAACCTACAGAAATGCGATATAATCCTTAATAGGAAAATATATCCACAAATACGAATAAAAACCACGAAGGCAGTGTGATTCTTAAGTCATAAAAACAAGCCCAATAAATACGTGGAAACAAAAAAAACCTAAAAGAAAAAGTATTTTTTTGTGGCCCCCAGCCTATTTTGGGCCTAGCCTATTCGGTTAAATGTATTTCTTGAATGGCATAAGTAAATATTAATTCACATATCCTCTAAGTCAAGAGTGACAAACATTAAAGAAAAACCTTTCATAAAACCGAAATACGTGAAAATAGCTATCAAAATTCCAAAATATCGTACCAAGGAGTCAATGTAAAATAGAATTAAGAAAAAAAAAATGCATATTGATTAATTTTTTCAATTTTTGATGACCAACTATAGAGAATATATTTTCCCTAATAGATAATTGTTGTACCATAAATTAAAATCGTTACTAACGAGTAGCTAAATAACACCTTAGTTTTGGCAATAGATAGCAAAAGCAGTAGAACGCTTACAGCCGATAGGCAAAGGGACAATATAAACATCAAAAAACCCTAAAAATTGCAGCAATAAGTTCAACCAATTTTACCTTAAATCGAGTCAAAGCATATAAATGAACCGCGCAATTAGAGTATAAAGAATAACCTGTAACAAAAGTATACAAAAAAAAAAACTTTTTTCCTAAGCCAGACAATTTCTTAACTTTGGAGAGGTTTTGAACTGTGATTGGAAGATAATCATGACCGGTAAAACCAAGTGCGAACCTAATATTGAATAAAATTATTCGCTTACGATCCTGTCGTATATATATATATATATATAAGACAAATAATTTACTAAAATAACCTGCCAGAGGGGTAAAACATAAAACCAATCAGTTAATTTCTAGAGTATCATAATTCCCAAAGTATTTGAACGACAATCACATAGCATGTATCGTAAAAGTGACCCATAAATTCACTGTGGCGCTATAAAAAATGACAACGCGCAGTTAGGTTAATAGCTATTTGACAATAACAGATATATTCTGCTTCAGAAATGTAATTCAATTTCTATGGGTTCTCATAAAGGACGCAAACCGCGCAACATATCGCTAAAGACGAGTAGGAACTAAATTAAGCAAATATAGACCTGTCAAAATATGGACTAATAAACAAAATAATTCAGAAATTAAGTAATGCAAGAAATAACCAATTAATGTAAAAAGAAGAAATTCTTCCAAAAATTAACGTTAGTCATAAAATGCTCATATAACCAGACAGTATTTAATAAGTTTTACTAACCTTATAAATCATTCACGGTCTTGGGTCCCTGCTAATCCTTAATTCCCCCAATAAAAAATATAGCATAGTAAGCCACATGTTATTCACAAAATTCAAGTTTTGCGAAAGCACGGTATTCAAGAGTTTCAAAAAAAATATGTATTCACTAGTGAGCATATGTGATTAACTGAAATTAATAAAATGAAAACGAGCATTTATACAAAGTATGAGTAACTGAAGGGTAATTTCTAATGTAATCAAGCGAAAGTTGAAACAATAAAGGAGAGCAAGTGTAGATTTTAACATCTGTAAAGTACTCTTGCCCTTTTGCTCAGAAACATCTTTCAAAGACCCTAAATCAAAAGATAGAAGAAAGCTAAATTTTCGAACTTTCTCCTTAAATCAAGGATAACCTAATAAAGATTATCGCAATAGAATACCAAAGAAAGATAATTACAGATACTATTGGTAATATTCTAATCAAGTTTATGAGCCCCCCCCCCCCCCCCTAGTCACGCGGCACCTTAGTGCGGCACCTTCATTGCATCAAACGTAAATATATTTTAATTTTCATTTGGGAAATACAAAAGAATTAAATTTATATGCCTTACAACAAACTACGAAACCTTTAGGTAATACCCAATTGATAATAGGTATCTCTGCCACGTGGCGATAACTCCGCCACGGGAGAAGGATGGTTTTTGACACATTAAAAGTAAATGAGTTACACTCCAACTCACTTAACTCCCATTAATTAAGAATATACAAAGCTGAAGAAAATAGAAGAATAGATACTTTAGTCGCGTCACAGCAAATATAGAGATAAATGAAAATGCATTACAGCTTAATAGCTGAATTTTTGAAAGCCTTAAAAAATAAGTCTATATTTTCAAAAAAAAGGGCCTTAATGAAATTAGTTGAAACCATGGACGTTTTAAAAAGATTGTTTAAAAAGAAAAATTTGCCTCGTTAACTATAGATTACTTAAGAAAAATTTTTTTTTGTTGTAAATAAGGATTCAACAAGTATAGAAATTGAATGCCACATTAAATTTTTATAATAGAAAAACTTCAGAGTTTCCCTCAAACTGATAAACAGACACAGCATTAACTAAAATATACTAACGAACGATATAATACAACCCTTTACTTAACTACTTAAGCCCAAAAGCCCACTTTAACCAGGCAAAAGATACTTTTAGCTAAAAATCAGTAGTATACCCCTAACGCCTCGGATGGTAAAAAAATTTTTTTTCTCTCGACTATTAATGAAACTCAGTATACATGGCTATTCTAATTCACGAAAGAAAGATAAAGTAATAGTCAGCGAACAACCCCATGACATACTTTGAAAATGGTATAGAAGGAATGACTGAAATATCCATATGACATACAATAGTGAAAACGGGCGAACCCCCAAGCATAGAAGGTTTAGAGCCAAGGATGGGCATGGTGTATATTGTTACACTGTGCAATCGCTTGACTTTCAACCCTCTGTTGAGAAAAAGTTACATGGATATGAGACTTGATTGCACGACAAGACGTTGCTTGGCAAGCACTACAACTGCTTATTCGTCAAACTTCTCGAACAGATGGCCCCTCAGTCATGGGAAGCTGTGGCCAAAGGGAAATGGTGGATGGTGTCTATATAACATCCCATTTCCATTAGGGCCATAGCTCTCTTATAGGAAACGACCATGCAGTTACGAAAAGTGATCATCACATAATAAGAAACTACGGTTTTGAAGTTGGACAAAACTACCCTAAATCAAGGGAGCCGTTGGTCAGCGGTCGTGACGTGTGGTGCCTTATATTCCCATTAGTCACAACAGGAAGATAATGTGACAACAAAAGCAACCATACGGGAATCTAGAATAAAAATGGACAAAAAAAATTCCGATGCGTGGGGAATGCGTTGGCAGGGTGCTGGAACTCGAGTGGTTTAATTTTGTGTTCGGGCACCGTGCCAAAGTATTTCTTACGAAGATCAACTCAAACAGAAAAGGAACCCAAGGATACCAATGAAGATTAAATACCATAAACAGAAAGGCCAAGTAAGCATCTACATGTTACAAACAATCATCAAATTAAAAGCGCTAAGCAACGTACCGAGTGGCCAGCTATGTAGATAATTCAATTATTTCATAATCATTATTATACCTTAAACTCACTACTATACCATTTGAAAAATACATATTAATATGAAGTAATCATTTATTTCATAATTACTAATAAATTTTATATAAGAGCACGTTTACAGATACGGTACGTGAAGACCTTCAACCACTGGTCAAGGGAATCGCCGAAACGAAGCGACCATACGGTATGTTGCTTATATTAGCCCAAATCTAGCAGAATAATTTACAAAAAAAGTAACCATGATAAGATACCCTAAGATTAAACGCGTCAAAGCCTATTGTCCCCGTTTATAATTTATAGTGCACGTGCACATGACCCAAAACACTATAGCACACCTGCACGAAGCCTGCCAACATGGCCTTCCGAAAAATTTTAGTACAACATATCCCACGACAACCAAAGTATAAGCTTTCTGTATGTCAAAATATATCGCCCGACAATAATTTAGCTACGCATCAAGATCGATTAACAATAATAACTACATTTTGGCCTCCATTAAATTTTCTCCTCAGTCAAATTAATAGAATCTAAGGACATATGTTTCAAGGGTGAATAGCTTTCTTCAAATTCTTATACGTCAATGGCTGTAAATAAACACTTTATGCTAAATACCGATAAACCATTCACTTGGATCCGCCAATTTATGCAAGTTCACCCCAAGAGTAATAATTAAAGACATAAAGAAAAATAACCCTGATTTCTCTTCACAAGAAGCATGAAAATTTTCCGGTAAGAACAATAGTACCCATGCCGCTAGACGAATCGTAACCGTCGAGCCCAACTATGTCTGTTGCCAATACACACGTAACTAATAAGCTCTTACTTCCGCTAGTAATAATAACAATTGACACCATTAGTAATTATATCTCAGTTGCCTGCCGGAAAGCCGATTCCGTCAAAATAATGCGAAAGTAATGACATAACCGCTACTCCTGGAGGGCCTTGCCCACTCCAAACCCAACTATTAAGTGATTGTATTTTAATGTACCCTAAAATATACCATGCAATAACGCGTACAAAAATAAATGTATAGAGTAAGTATTTGAACTCCAATTTCTCAGTCTCAAATGTTTCGTCATGCGGAAAAAATTATCGACTACTCCGATCATGCTTCCTAAATCTCAAAATTCAAAGCGCAGGCACTAGCAGGATGAATTGCAACCCATATTGAAATTAACAAACCCAACCTCAGTGAAGATGAGGAGAGAAAACTGCATGATATATAAATAATCTCGTCCTATTAAATGAATGATAAAAGAACCCTATAATATTATCCTCGAAGTGTTACTAACTCTGAAAATTGATTCAATTATCACAATTTCCCAAAATGTGCTATTATAGCCCAGTATTGTTATCTAAGATTCTATGGAATTAGTGAATCTTGAGCATAAATCTATCACGAAGTATCTCTAAATACACTAATCTAATATATTGACAAAAAGGCAGTTTCTCGAAAGTCTCTATAATTTTAAGCCTATATATAATCGCACCGCAAAGCTCGTTAACACTAGAAGTACTGAAGAACTTTAGGCGAAATCCAATTAATGTTCGACTACTACACAATGAGCCAGTTGCAAGGTGGCACCGGTGAAAAACGTTTAGTTTAACTTCGAACCTGAAGTTGATCTTGTTATTTCGCTTCAGAGTATAGCATCCATAATATTGTTATATATGGAGCTTTAGATGATCGAATTACGTCTGAAACGAATAAGTAACCGATTGCTATGAGGAAATGCCCGGTGAAAATCGTAGTTAGATTGACCTCGACCTAGAGTGTACCATGATCATAACCAATCTTTGAAAAAAAAATCATTAACTAGACAAAGATCAATAGAAACTACCTTTCATTTTAGAACAATCGGCCAAAGCAATATTGATACAGAGTTCATATGTATAAAACGCACGCCAAAGAAAATGTATATACTCAGCGGCAATGATTATTGTGAATAAATCAGGGGAAGAAGTCTTGCGAAAAAGTGAGGATGTCAAGCTACGACTTAAGGGACATACAACATAGGATCATATAGCTTCGGATTACGTTTAGGCAAATACGCCCAAATATCGACCAGCAGCCAAGAGGCCCCAAATTAGGAATAAATATAACGGCAGAATGGGGCAAGTACCTCTATTTAGTTCAACATGAGATAAGCAAAGTGCAAAAACAATATAAAGTTCAGGTACTGGTACGTTTAAAGTCCTTGTCAGACAGATTTATTACTCCTCGACAAATGATAAGAAAGCAAAAATTAGTTTTACAAAATTGAAGGAAATCCAAACTGTGTAAAAATATCCAAGGTAAACATGACCCCCTCCAACGAAATAAGATATTACAAGCAGTATCATATATAGATCCAAAAAGTGAATAATATATAGAGCAAAAGAGAAATGAAATTATATTCAAGAGGATTAAAAACTTATGAATCAAAATCAAAAGTAACCAAGAAATCAAAAAAACTGTCCCAATCGAAAATAATTAAAGTTAACCCACGCATCTTTTACATTAAAAGAAAAATTCTTGTGTGAAAGCAATTAAAATATCTATCCCCTCCATGCCCTAAGAACAATCAATCGTACATTCACATAAGCAACAGTAACAAGGTGTACGACGCCACAAATCTTAATCTCACCTTGTTTCCTTGCAGGCACCGAAGATTATCATAAAATAATATAAATATAAATATCATAATTCAGCACCTTGTTTCTCCTTCAAGAAAAAAAAGAACAAATAATAGGAATCAAAGTTCTCGTTCGATTATCAATCGCAAGAAGTTTTCCTGTATTATGTCTAATGAAATATTAATTCCAGAAACAGCAAAAAGGATGTGGATAACAAATGTCATAACAATCTTCATTTCCCAAACTATAGCCCAATATATCGTAAAACATGGAATAATTTTTAAACACGAGAATTCGTTGCTCGCAAGTCATAACGCCTGGAAAAATATTTATGAAACTGGACCCCAAACCGTTCGAAACCTAGTTCCAACAAGTAATTAGACTAGAGAAAATACCTATGAATTAAAGGACTCCATATTCCAATTCTTAAAATCAGACAAAAAGCCTGCAATCAACAAAAATAAATGCACCACAAGGAAAATAAAGGAAATCTACCCCCCATATTTCCTAAACTAAAATCGAAACTCATAATAGATGATTTCGACAAGAAAATGGCAGAAAATTGACAAGGCTCTAGGATTTAACAAGAACGAAAGCCGAAGAAGGAGAGCAATTAAATAACGTGGATAGTTCCATGATGCGAACATACTACAATTAAAACCTACTACAAGTTTCACCCTTGACTACTTCCAGGAAAAATAAACTTTAGTATTCTTGATGGCTTTTTTTTTGTTCAATTACGTAATGTTTTTGATGGGAATGAATTTACCGAGCCTATGGACTTTCCTCAAGGAATTATGGCAAATCATGCTGAACAAATGTTACGAAGCAAATATTATCAAAACTCGCAAAGGAAAAAGACTACAGACAAATTATTAACCTCAAGGAATTGAAATTCTCAAATACACAACAAGATGGACTAAGAATATAAAAATCCTAAAGAAGAAAAAGAAAAGACACCAAGACAACCACGCCCTACATATGATGTCCCCAGTAAGAGATACACAATCTTCAATGTCGGAAAACTACGACGAACACAGTCCCAGAAATGAGCGCACTTAGCAAGGTATCACCTATGGAATTTGACCACGCTAACTTTCATCTAAGACCAACGATACTTACAAAATGGACGTGGTCAAACAGGGCCCACGTACTACCGCACCCGCCAATTGGCGTATTCACTATAGGCCTAAGAGCAAGAATCCCAGTAAGGCATACCGAGATACAAAATATTAAAGTACAAGCGATTCAACCAGAACAAAAGAAAAATAAAAATAAGAAGAGGACGAAGACGATTACGTACATAAGAAATGTTGGATAATAGACGGCAAACGTACTTGTGCAAGATTAGCAATGGCCGACGAGCCGGCAAGGGAAGATATTGAACCATTACCTGAGCTAAACGAGGAAAAAAAGCTCTAAGAGTATCGATTCACCAATCTTTCCTAATTATTATATAGACAAAGACGCAAGTACTATTTGAATTGTTCAATACAGAAATACAAAAGTTAAAGCAAAGTACCACGAGAATCTTCGAGGTATTTTTTTCGAAAAAAGCAAATACCGAAGATCAGCTAGTCTAATACCAATCGTGGGGAGAATTAGCCTCACGCTTGTTTGGGCTTTCGACTGAAGAAGACCTAAATATCCTAAGGGAAAACGTAGGAAAACTAAATAACGCCATGAACGTGACCTTAAATGTTCAAAAAATACAAGCCAGTATAGCAATTACCAGAGAGACCAAAATTCAGGTATCCCACCCGCGAACCGTCAACTAAGAGTTTAACTAAATTTCCCAACTGAGTCAATTAATTGAAATTTCCCGTATTAGGAAACATAAGAAGATATAAGAACAAATAATTTTTATATAAACCCCCCCCCCCCATTAGAATGTTTTATTGAAAACCCAAATTAGAACCTCCTTTATTTTAACCCCCCCCCCATTAGACAAAGTTCATAAATTTCAGCCCTTCCCCCGGGACGTTTGGGGATAAAGTCATCCTCAGAGACATAGTTATTGTATTTTT
>JAPEVW010000372.1:0-23190 GCA_027921565.1 Artemia sinica
CAAAGGTAAGAGACAATTCAAAAAACTTCAAATGTTGAAGATCCAGATAAGCAGCCTTTAAAAAAGAAAATTTCAAAATGTTGGCCTGTTTTTACAGTCGATCCATTATTAAATAAGCCAGAAACTTTTTAAAGGAATTGTGGATTCATTCAAAGGTAAAAAAAACAGTTTACAGCGTCTTACGTTTTTTGTACTCATCCTTCTCAATGTGCTGTTCCATCGCAACTTCATGGCCAGAAAGGATTCGGGACGAGGGCAACTCTCTTTGCAACACATCTTTTAAAGGTCGATGCTTACAGCGAAACCTTTTAGTTCTTCTAATAGCTTCGGGCAGTTTAATCAATTTTTTGAGCAACTCTAATGTTGCTTCTGATGTCCTTGGCTAAGTTTTGAATGAACGGAAATCCAAATAATCTTGTACAGATAAATGTAAACATATGGCAAACTGAAGTTCGAGCACGTCTAACCGAGAAATGGAAAGACTGTGCAAAATAATCAAGTTCAGTATTGCTACAAGCTTTTGAACGAGTTTTTTCGAGAATCAGCCACAGTGCGGAATGTTTTAGCTGTCCAGTGAAAACTTCCTGATTAGCAACCTGGATTGCTGAATAAGGCTGTTATTAGCTGTAGGAGAACGACTTGTTGTTTTTTCCTGGGAGCAAGACTTTGTGACGATGGAGGTTCTAGAGGATAGTGCTTTCGAATCCCATGTTGTTTTTTTAAATAAGTTGCTTTAATATCTGTCCCTAAGGCAAAAACAGAAAGTGGTAATGTTTGGTGCTTAACTGTTGTTTTTGCAGCAGAGTTTTCCCGCAGAGTAGTTTTTTTTATTCGACTTGAAGTAAAGACATTGATCATATTTTTTTCTGCTCTTCTGGTTCTAGTTTTAATTAGTTCCATTCGCTCTCCTCTGTCCCCTTGGCTTTGATATCGGGAGCTTTTGTGATTAGGGAAGCAGTCCTGACGTTGATGTATTTTTTGGAGTTTGTTTGGGTTTGTTTATTTGCTGCCCAGTAGCATTTACTTTTTTCTTTGTATATAAATTGTTTGTCCTTCCTTTAAGATGGTACTAAATTTTATGGCAGAGACTCTCTTAGCCTTTAGAGACCTTTTACATAAGTGTCATCTGATACTTTCTTTGCTTCCTATTTGCCTTAGGTACCCAGAGAAATACTTCCAATGTTTTTCTTAGAACATCCAAGTCGTCCATCAGAGTATGACGTTCATTCTGATCTTATAAACAAAAGGTTGATTGTAATTTTTCACAAAATTATTAGTCAACATTCTAGTATCCTACCATTTCCAAAAATTAAACCTTTACCCAAATGTCTCACCTCTTTCACACACAGCAATATAACTAAGGGGCAACAGGCCATTTGTGCTTCCTGAGTGATTTTGTTAGGCACATAAGATCCAAGAAAATCTGTTGGCGACTAAAAAGCAAACTGACATTTCTCAATTAACGGTTTCCTAAAAATTATAAACCATCACCACCCCTAAAGTTTTAATTTATTAACAGGATTTGCTTGTCTATAGATAGTATTAAGAGACCAGGTACAACAAATAATATACTATCTTAGTAATTTTTTTGTAAAAAGATTTCATGTGCTATAGGCAAAACTAATATCCGGAATTTACCTAAAGATTGTTTACCGCTAATGAATGAGATAAGTGTAATCAGTTCAATTTATTAGAACTTTGGCCCTTCCTAAAAATCAGCCCAAACGTGTTTACGCCTTCTTGCAATAAAGATTTTGCCAGCAAAACACGCATTTCTTCGGGAAAAGACTTTTAAGGACATTTACATCCCTCCTCTGACTAAGTAATAAAAAAAGTTATATTAATAATTAGTAGTTTATCATGTGGGACTTATATGTTAGTAGAATATTATGGCGAGTCACTGTTATATAGTCAGCAGTGGACTTTCACAATAAAACAGTAAATTTTTAAGTTCTCTTCAGTTAATAATGTGCAGATAAGTTTTTTCCCCGTAGTGACAGGTTGCAGAAGCCCTACCAACAGTACCAGAATATTCAGTAATAAGGCAATTTGTTTATATCCCTGTTTCACCTGGATAGTATCTGTGCAATATTGCTGCTTCAATTGGCTACATAACCATACAGTACAAATAAGTTGTTTTTTCTTGAACTAAACTGCAACCTTTTACCTGTTCTCGCGACCATTTAAACACATGCGCTACTCTCAATCTGACTCCTAAGCTGTGATTCTGCCTAGCTGAAAACAATCAAAAAGCACCATTTGATATGTTAGAAACACTACATACTTTTTCTTTATATTGACGCTCCAATTCTAAAACTATTAATGGGGATGTAACGTCCACCTTATCAGATTTCAAATTATGATTTAAAACACTATTTTGTAAGTTTGAAACTCCCCCAAGATCTCATTCTCAGTTCACTAAAACAAAATAAGGAACAGAAGCCTAAACAGAGAGGAACATAAAAACAAAAACAGGACCAAATAGCTTTTATAAAAACAGAAAACGAACGCGGTTAGAATAAAACCATAGGGTCATCTGTTTTCTGTTCTTTTTTTTTGTATGAAACAGAACAAAACAGGTCGTCTTGGAAGCAAATTAGAAACGGAAATAGTGCCCGTGCTTACCTACTTGGTCAAGTCATGCAGGACTTATCATTGCAAAAAGGGAAACTTTTGATCATAGGCATGTGTCCAAAAAAAAATCAAAAGAACACTGTATATCTCAAGTCTAGCCCCCCCCCCCACCCCCCCACATAGGGAGAAACATGTAATATCTTTGGAAAAGCTACCGGTTATTAACTTTAAAACTTTTGGGAAACTGCTGCTACTTACTACGCTGCTGCGGGCAAAAACTATGACTGGTTGCGACCTGACCAACTGTTTTACTGGGGGGGGGGGGGGACAAATTGCGGCTGTTACTACGACTACTTGTGACTGACGCTTAATTTACTTTTGACCATTTCATGAAATGCTGAGGAGAAGCTGACAAAATCAAAATAAAATACACAAATACTGATTTTGAAAAAGTGCATAAGCCATATCTAGGAACGACTGGGGGTGGTTAAGTTGAACTTCTTAGGACATGTGGAAAGAGCTCTTCTTGTCTGTTTTAGACCTCCTCTCCTCTCTCGTCTCTCTCCTTCATCACTGACTGATCATAATTATGAAATAGCTAACTTAGTTTATAATAGACTAAAGTCTGATAACTATACCTCTGAGAATATTATGCCCCCCCGGGAGCCCCTGGAAGGTTATAATTATGCAATGCTTCATTGTTTCTATACAGAATTTATCAGTTGGAAAAGAGTAAGAATCTTTGATGCTCTGTGATATAGAACAGATTAAAGGTTTTGAGGTGAAACTTCAGGAATTGTTCGGAGAAATGATTAACTAAATCAAAAGCCACTTTATGCATACGGTTTATCAAAAAGACACATATACAGTTCTTACGAACGACCAAAGATATCAACTTGAAAACTTTCAAGACCGTTTTCGGTACTTACACTGTAACTACAACTTCGAACACGACTACTTGTGACCGGGACAATAGCTACATGTGGCTGCGACTGTTGACGGCTAAGGGGACTACTTCTGACTGCGATTATTTGTGCCTGCGGCTGCAACTACTTGTATCTGTTAATGTAACCACGGTTGCGACCTTGTTTATATTTCTATAGCTACCGCACTTATGATTGTGAATTCTAGTGGTACTCGACTACTTGTAACTATGACTGCGGCTAAGGTCATTTAAGATTCAGAGTGTGACTATTTGTAACTATGACCTCCTTGCAACCGCACTTTTTTTGCGACTGTGACAATGCTTACGCCCATGATTACTTACAACTACAATAAACTGTGAATACTTTCGACTGCGACAACTTATGAGGAAAAAACAAATTAATTCAAGAATTAAAGATTTAAGACAAAAACAGAAATTAAAAATTAAAAACAAAGAATTTTTATTCTTATGATTTTGAAAAAAAATCTAAATTGCTGACTTTCTTTGGATTAATATCATTATATATTAAATATTTATTTGTTTTCATTAGTGGTTTCCGGTCGTCTTGATTATTCTCTAGTGATTTTTTTTTTTTTATTAGTTGTCGCATAAAAAAAAGACTCCAAAAAAAAAAAAAATCATTAAAGCACAAAGGATACAATAGGCTTTACAACTTTAGCAGTTAGAGTAGGGTGAGAAAGAAATAACCAAACACCTGCTTGATGAATCTTCTTTTTTCGTTTTAAGGTTTACTTGATTTAATTTAACAAAAAATTAATTTTTTTGTAGTTTCAAGATTTATTTACAAATTTAGTTCAGTATCTTTTACGCTTGTTTACTAAAATCATTTATTTTTAAGTTTTCTTCGTTTTTGGGGTTCATTTATTCTTTATATTGATTTCTGATCGTTTCGAGTTTGAATTATTATAAGCATTAATTTCTGCTTATTATCATTGATTATATTATTTATAAGCCATAATTATATGGCACTTTGCCTTTTTTTAAACTTCGCTTTCCAGATTTTTTTAATTAATTGTACAAGACAAAGGCAAAACAAATTAAGCAATCAAACAGTTCGCGGTAACGAACTGTAAGTAAGGAGCTACCCGGCTCAATGGTAACCGAAACTCTAAAAAACGGAATTTGATACCAATAGATACAATCAAAAGAATCAAAATTTTAATTCTGATTTCAAATATATAAGTTCATCAAGTTTAAATCTTACAAATAAAAAAGTTACGCGCCTGAGAAAATTTGGCTGATTTTCGAAAAAAGAGGGAAAGACCCCCTAAAAGTTATAGAACCTTAATGAAAATCACACCATCAAAAGAAAAAAAAAAGATATTCAGCGTATCAGAGAAACCCTACTGTAGAGGTTTCAAGCTCCTATCTACGAAAATGTTGGAATTTTCCATTTTTTGCCAGAAGAAAGATCACGGATGCGTGTTTGTTTATTTTTTTTTTTTTTTTTTTTTTTTTTTGCTTTTCTTTTCCCACAGGGTGATGTATCGACCTCAGTGGTCCTGGAATATCGTGAGAGGGCTCATTGGAACGGAAATTAAAAGTTCTAGTGGCCTTTTTAAGCGACTAAAAAAAATGGAGGGCAACTAGGCCTCCTCCCACGCTCATTTTTTTCCCAAAGTCACCTGATTAAAAAATTTTGAGATACCCATTTTGTTCAGCATGGTCGAAAATATTATAAAAAGAAAATGTCTTTTAGGATGACTTAATCCTCAAAGCTCCCAGAGGGAGGGCTGAAAGTTATTAACTTTACCCAATGTTAACATATATATTGGTTGTTGGGACCCGGCTCAATGGTAGCCGAAACTCTAGAAAAACGGTATTTTGATACAAATAGATACATCAAAAGAATCGGATTTTAATGCTGATTTCAAATATATAAGTTGCATCCAGTTTAATCTTACCCATCAAAAGTTACGTGCCTGAGAAAATTTGGCGGATGTTAGAAAAAAGGGGGAAGAACCCCCTAAAAGTTTTAAAACCTTAATGAAAATCACAACATCATATTCTGCGTATCAGAGAACCCTACTGTAGAGGTTTCAAGCGCCTATCCACAAAAATGTGGGAATTTTACATTTTTTTTTTTTTTTGCCAGAAGAAAGATCACGGTGTGCGTGGTTTATTTGTTGTTTATTTTTCCCAGGGGTGATCGTATCGACCCCGTGGTCCTAGTAGAATATCGTGGGAGGGCTCATTGGAATGGAAATTAAAAGTTCTAGTGCCCTTTTTAATAGTGACCAAAAAAATGGAGGGAAACTAGGCCCCCTCCCACGCTCATTTTTTCCAAAGTCACCTGATCAAAAATTTTGAGATAACCATTTTGTTCATTATGTTCGAAAATATTATAAGTATGTCTTTTAGGATGACTTAATCCCCCAAAGTTCCCGGGAGGAGGGCTGAAAGTTATGAACTTTACCCAATGTTAACATATAGTATTGGTTATTGGGAAGTATACAGTACAGACGTTTTCAGGGGAGATTATTCCTGTAGTGAGAGGGGGGGGGGTCGGGGGAGGTATGTGGGAGGATCTTTCCATGAAGGAAGTTTTCATGGGGGAAGGAAAATTGCTATGAAGGGGACGCCGGACTTCCCAGCATTATTTTAAAAAAGATCAGAAATTAAATATCAAAAAAAACAAGTTTTTCAACTGCAACAGCAGCAAACATTAAAACTTTAAAAACGAACAGGAAATATTACATATATGATTGGGTTTACCCCCTAGTCAATACCTCACTCTTTAAGCCAGAGATTTTTTAGTACTTTCATAGAACTATTTATTCTAATTAACGGCCTTTGTGATTAAGCGGTCAGTTTTAAAGAATTGGAACAAAATTCGAACTTTCGCTTAAAGAGCAAGGTATTGACTAGGGGGGCGAACCCCCCTAATATACGTATTAAAAATATATGAAATATAGGAGTTCGTTACGTAAATTAATGCGTAAGTTACGTATATTTATTACTAATAAAAACGTTCGTAAATAAAATGAATCAAGTTTCGAGAAAGAAAGCCATTTAACCAAATAAAAGTAAATTAATATGAAAATTTTGTTTTAATTATTCATGTGCTGTGAGCCAAGATCAAAAACCTGCATTTATTCAAAAATGTTCAAAAATTAATAAAAAAAAAAAATTTTTTTTAACTGAAAGTAAGGAGCGACATTAAAACTTAAAACGAACAGAAATTATTCCGTATATGAAAGGGGCTGTCCCTTCCTCAACGCCTTGCTCTTTAAGCTAAACTTTGACTACTTTCTCACAACTCTATTTTTTTTTAACAAATAAAAAACTTTAGCGTAAAGATCAAGGCGTTTGAGGAGGGGAAAGCCCCTTTCATATACAGAATAATTTCTGTTCGTTTTAAAGTTTTAATGTCGCTCCTTACTTTCAGTTAAAAAAACTTGTATTTTTTATTTAATACAAAAAAAAAGATTGTCGCGCTACTTTACTTTATCTGGCAAATCATCATTTTATGTTTTTTGTACTTTTAGGAATAAACAAACAAGGACAAATCATCAGTGCAGGCCTTATTTTCAAATACTCTGAAATACTTAACGATGGTTAGAGGTATTAAAAATATTCATTCGATCGGAGTTCTAAAACGCGCGGAGAAAGCAAGCATCTCTCGATCCAAAATTCTTAAACCAGTTTATAACTTCAGGCAAGCTAAGCAGTTGAATTTTGAATTAGTTCCCACCTATATAAAAAGGATATCATTTTTTTGAGAAGGTAATAATAATCGGTAGCATGGGCATTTGTTCCGCTCGCATCTAGAATATGCCTGTTCAGTTTGGCACCCTGGTATCTCTCGCGAAGAATCAGAAAAATCGAATCAATTCGAAAAAGGGCTTTGCGAATAATTTTCAAAGAAGGCAAGGTGCCATACTCTCTGCTACTAAAAAAGGCTAGTCTTAAATATCCTGGAGCAAAGGAGGGTTTCAATGTGCCTCCGTTTTGCAAAAAAAATGTCATAACAAACCCTCGGGCGGCCAGTAAATTCCCCAAACGTCTCTCCCCATCCAGATTACGGCCGCCTGGAGCTACTTCTGAGCCATCCTTGCTTTGTCCCCCATTCGCTGCGTTACTTCCAGATACGAAAGAACTTTTGTCCCCTTCATTACAGGAAAAATGAATGAAATGTCTCAATAGTTTCTTTTCCGCCCTCTTTTTTGTTTATTCGCTGATGGTACTGCCCAGGTTCTTGCACTCATTTGCTTGTAGTTGAATTACTGAAACTTTCTTAGCTTCCCTTTTAATTAAAATGTATTTATGTCTCGCTCTTTTTTTTGTGTATTTTTGCTTATTCCCCCTTTTTTTATGCCCGTTCTAATTCTATATTTTTTTCTGATTTGTATATTTGTTTAAGTTTAGTTTGACCAGTTTTTATATTTTAATTTTTTAATTGACTTTTACAGTTTTAATTATTGACTTTTAAATGATTGTTAATTATGATTTTCTATTTCGTTGTTGTTCTTTGCATTTTTTGCCAGTTTTAGTGCAACCATTTATATTGTCGACTCCAAAGTTCCGAATTCGACCCTTTATAGCCTTGTGATAGTGATCTTTTTGAAATAAATATCTCTCGTATCTCTTACCATGCCAATAAAATTGACCCAGTGGTCCTAGAATATCGAAAGACGGCTCTTCCAATGAAAATTAAAAGTCTTTAGTGCCCTTTTTAAGTAATGAAAAGATTGGAGGGCAACTAGCGCCCTTTCGGTCAAAGTCGTCCGACCAAAAGTTTGAGATAGCCATTTTGTTCAGCATAGTTGAAAGGCCACATCACTATACCTTCGAAGATACCACAATCCCCCAAGGCCCTGGGGAAAGTTATGTCTTTAAGTTATAAAATTTGCCCATTGCTTACGTATAGTAATTGTTATTGGAAAGCATGCATACATTTCTTGGGGTGGGGTGATGGGGGGGATTTTCTGCTGGGAGAGTTTTCCCCTTGAAGAATTTTGCATGGAGAGGGAAGTTTCCAGGGGGTGAATTTTTCAGGAGAAACCTTATGCTGAGGGAATTTGCAAGTATTCTCATATAAAATTCTTTTTTATGTCTTGCTTCTCTTTTCCGGGTCAATTTTACGCATGGAGATGTTAAGGGTAATTTTCCGTGGCAGATATTTACCAGGATTAAATTGTCTAGAGAATGTATCCGTTGGAAGGAGGCATTTTTCCGTGGTGGCCGAGCCAGATTTCCTGGCATTTTTTAAAAATGATCAAAAAATTAAGTAAAAAAAAAACAAGAATTTTTTCAATTTAAAGTAAAGAGCAACATTGAAAACTAAAACGAAAAGAAATTATTACGTATATTAGGGCGTTGCCCCCTCCTCAATACCTTGCTCTTTACGCTAAATTAATACGCAAAATTTGTTCAACAATTCTCTTCTGATCTAAATTAAGGGAATTGAAGTCATTTGACAACTCTTTCACTTAAGATTGTCTCTTCACCTTTTTGTGCTCTATGATGTGTGGTTTGTCAGTGCGTCGTCGTAAAAAAAAATGAACCTGCTTTTAGTAACATTTTTTCATCACTGCCCGTCGTTCACGTTCATACCATGATAACAACTCATATAGACTTATGTGTTCCATATGCTCTGACCTGTTTGGATAAACATCAGCTACCCAGTGTGCAACATACAGATCCGAATTTCGGGGATCCTTACTCGCAATTACTTCCAATTCCTTGAATGTTTTAAGTGTTCTTTTTAGTTCAGTCACCTTGGATAAATCCAGAAATCTAAATTATCTCGAGAAAACTGTACAATTTTGTGCCAAGAAGCCTATCTGCCACCTCTACTGCTCCAATTTGACGCGTATTAACTGAGTTTAATGGAAATGACTTTGCCCGTGGGCCCAGACCTTTGTATACATTATTCACTTTCTTCTCACATCTCATCAAATTCTGCTTCGCATCACCTTTCGTCATATAGTCTGTTATATAGTATGGCAGCTTGGATTCAATATGACCAATATATTGAACATCAGCATTTGACAAATCGGCCAAAAGCAATGAGTTATTGTAATCATTGACGTACCTTTCCTTATCTGTACGAGCAATGCCATAAATTCTTTTTCTGTTTCTTGTTTTTTTTTTTTTTTTTTGCGGTTTTTCCCATGAGAAAAACGAACAAACACATCATGGTCGTTGAATATGGCCCTCCATTTTTTTTGTGAAAATGTATAGCCAGCGATACAGGGTACATTGCTATTAATTCAGCTGGTGTTATTTTATTGACGCCAACCACATGGCTGTTGATGTCACGTAAGTGTTTTATAAATTCTGGAGAGTAAACATTCCGCACAAGAGGCTGTAATAATACCTCATGGAACTGGGTTTACACCACAGCTCTTAAAACCAATACAATTTGAATCAATTAAAAGTTGAGACAGTAACTTTAATTCAATTTTTTCATTGAATTCATTACTCACACGGTCTCTTAAAAAAATATTTCAGAGAAATAAAGCAACATTTAGAAAATTGTTTTAAATTTTTGATGACTCCACAGCTATCGATAGTTAAGTGCTATCTACATTTAGAAAAATATTCCCGCTAGGTAGGTATTTAAACAAGATTTCCTACTTTAGTGCTAGTACGTTGTTAACTGAAGCACTGAGTGATACACATTTTTGTAAAAAACAGGTCGGATGTTTTTAAGATTAAATAAAAAAAAACAGTTTTTTTAACTGAAGATAAGGAGCAACATTAAAACGAACAGAAATTATTCCGTTTATGAAAGGGGCAGTCCCCTCCTCCATGCCTCACTCTTTACGCTAAAATTTTTTATTGTTTTGAAAAATAGAGTTGTGAGAAAGACTCAAACTTTAGAGTAAAGAGCGAGGCGTTAAGGATTTGGAACCTCAATCCCCTTTACCTTTGTTTACGCTTGTTACAGTTATAGCTATTACCCTTACTAAAACACTTGACTTATATAAAGTTTTAACTTATTAGTGAAAAACATAAACAGTCTATTAGGATCTAGACTGATCTGGGATTGGATCACTCTATTGGATCTGGGTTTTTGTGATTTATCCGACTAAGTCTAGCTTTCCACTACAAAATTCTAGTTGTCTCCTCTAACTCTAGCAAAGTAATAGTCAACTTTTAATTTGTCATAATTTTAACACCAATTTAAAAGCACGATCAATTTTAGGAATGTTTAGGGGAGTATTGAATAAAATCAAGACATGCTGTGTTTAAAAACAAAAACAAAGTTTCCGACGAGTTTCAGAAATTTTGAGGGGTGGGTATCAAATATAAAGAATATGTGAATCTGACTATTAGAAAGAGCGTATCTGCAACATCTCGGTGATGGTTCTAGGTGTTTATCCCCTGGCGATTATCACCCTGGAAAATAACCCCCCCCCCCGAAAAATGCTAAGTCCAAGGGGTGCCTTTGAAGCAAGCATGGGCACTGTTCTGTTTTCTAAAGAAATAGAATAAAAATAAACAGGGCTTGTATGAAACAGAACAGAAACAGAACAGGTTAACACAAAAAAACAGAAGACCTGTTTTCTGTTTTGTTTTTGTTTTTTTGTACAAAAAGAAAAGAGCTGTTTTTAAACACTAAATTTGAAGAAAACAATGTTTTGTAGGTGATAAGTTTTGTAAAGTTAATAAATAGTAGCATCATTTGTTCAAGCCTCAAAGATTACCATTTCAAACATATGTTTTTCCAGCGTTTTGGACAATGTCCTGGCATACTGCTTTCGCATGAAATAATCGGAGATCAAAACTGCCTGTTCGCTTGGCATATAAGTAGTTGGTACGCTAAGATGCTTTAGAGTGACACCTAGCAGCTCAGGAAAGATTTCTTTGTCTTTAGTTCAGAAAATGAATGGGTTTCCAATCTGAAAACATTAACTTCTAGTCTCTCATTAACTTCTCATAAGGGTTGCCACTTGCCACGAGTAGGACTTTTCCAAAACTGTCAATGCAAAACTGTCAATCTAAAACAATCAATCTAAAACAATCTAAAACTGTCAGTCTAAACCAATCCAAAACTGTCAATTCAGCCTTTTTAGTTAGTTAGACTCTTTCTCACAACTTTTTTTGTTAAACAATAAAAAAGTTTAGTGTAAAGAGCGAGGCGTTGAGGAGGGGTCAACCCCGTTCGTACACGGAATGATTTCTGTTTGTTTTAAGTTTTAAGGTCGCTCCTTACTTTCAGTTAAACAAAAACTTGTTTTTTTTATTTAATTTTTGAGCGTTTTGTAATTAATGTAGGTTTTTATTTTTGGCTCACCGACCCCAAACCCCCCCCCCCTCCCCACAACCAGAAAACATCCCCCCTAAAAACGTCTCTAAAAAACGTCTCTATGCTTTCCAATAGCCAATACTATATGTAAACATTGGGTAAAGTTCATAACTTTTTCGGCCCTTCCCCTAGGGACTGTTGGAAATTAAGTTATCCTAAAAGATATAGTTATTATATTTTTGACCCTGCTGAACGAAATGGCTATCTGAAATTTTTTGATCGGGTGATTTTAGGAAAAAATTAGTTTTGGAGGGGTCCTAGTTGCCCTCCAGTTTTTTGGTCAATTAAAAATGCACTAAAACTTTCAATTTCCGTTTGAAGAGCCCTTCCAAGATAATCTAGGACCACTGGGTCGATACGATCACCCCAAGAAAAAAAAAAAAAAACAATAAACGCGCATCCGTGATCTTTCTTCTGGCCAAAAATACAAAATTCCACATTTTTGCAGATAGGAGCTTGAAACCTCGTTAGTAGGGTTCACTGATACGATGAATCTGATGGTGTGATTTTCATTAAGGTTCTATAACTTTTAGGGGGTGTTTTCCCCTTTTTTCGAAAATCAGTTCTCAGCAAATTTTCTCAGGCATGTAACTTTTGATGGGTAGAACTAAACTTGATAACTTGACACGACTAGAATAAGCTTTCTTCAGTGAAGTCTACCATAGTCCTAAGGATATTAACTCTACATGGGTGAGTTGGAGTGGGGCCTCTTGTGGTTCTTGCGCCATTACTTAACGTATCCTATAGCAATGGTGTCAAAGATCAAGAGAACGATTCAAAAACCTTTCAAATGTTGAAAGATCCAGATGAGAAACCTTTAAGAAAAAAATAATTTCAAAATGTTGGCTTGTTCAATTACAGTTCGTTACACATTTTGTTTGTGGGGTTGACATCTTCAACTTCAACTGAAGATTCTAAGCAATCTTTTTCAGGGATGTCATTGGCTAAGTTTCGAATGAACCGAAATCCAAATGAGCTTGTAACAAATAAATGTAAAGAATATGCAAAACATGAACTTCGAGCACGTCTAACCGAGAAATGGAAAGACTCTGCAAAACATCAAAGTTCAAGTAATTGCTACAAGCTTTGACGACATTGTTTGCAGAATCAGTCACAGCGCGGAATATCTTATCTGTCAGTGAAACTTCCTGATTGCAACTTGGATTGCCGAAAGGCTGTTACTAGCTGTATGAAAACGACTTGTTGTTTTTTCTGTGAGCAAGACTTATGTGACGATGGATGGTTCTAGAGGATGGTGCTTTCGAATCCCCTGTTGTTTTTTAAATAAGTTGTTTTATATCTGTCTTAGCAAAAACAGAAAGTGGCAATTTGTGCTTAACTGTGTTTTGCATAGCTGTGTTGTGCTCAACTGTGTTGTGCTTAACCGAGTTTCCGCAGAGTAGTTTTTTTATCGACTTGAAGTAAAGAATGATCGAATTTCTGCTTTTCTTGTTCTAGTTTCTATTAATCCATCGCTCTCTGTGTCCCTTGCTTTGATATCGGGAGCTTTGATTAGGGAAGCAGCCTGACTTGATGTATTTTTTGGAGTTGGTTTGGTTTGTATTTGCTGCACCAGTGGCATTTACTTTTTCTTTGTGAATATAAATTGTGTCCTTCCTTTTAAGATGGTAAATAAATTTTATGGCAGAGACTCCCTTAGCCTTTAGAGACCTTTTACAAAAATTTCACCTGATACTTTCTTTGCTTCCTTTTTGCCTTAGGGTACCCAAAGAGATAGCTTCAATGTTTTTCTTAGAACATCCAAGTCGTCATCAGAGTATGACGTCATGCTTATCTTATAACAAAGGTTGATATTAGTATTTTTCACAAAATTATTAGCATATTCCAGTAGCCAACCATTTCCAAAATTACATCTTTACCCAAATGTCTCACCTCTTTCACAACAGTGATGTAACTATGGGGCAACAGGCCATTTGCCCCCTGAGCGGTTTGGTTAGCACATAGAGCCAAGAAAATCTGTTGGCGACTAAAAGCAAAATAACAGTTCCCAATTACGGTTTCCTAAAAATATAAACCCTTCACAGCCCAGAATTAATTTTTTTACAGGAATTTGCTTGTGTCTATAATAGGCATTTAACAGACAGGTACAAAAATAATATACTACTTAGTATTTTTTTTTTTAACTTCATGTGCTATAGGGCAAAAAAACATCGTATTTACCTAAAGATTGTTGCCCTACTGAATGAGATAAGTGTATCAGCAATTTATAGAACTTTGGCCCTTCCTAAAAATCAGCCCACACTTGTTACGCTGTTGCAATAAAGATTTGCCAGCAAAAAACACGCATTTCTTCTGGAAAAGACTTAAAGACATTTACATTCCTCTCTGACTAAGCAATAAAAGATAGTTATAACTAATAATTAGTATTTACCATGTGGGACTTATAAGTTAGTAGAATAGTTATAGCGAGTCACTGTTATATAGCAGCATGAATTCCATAAAAACAGTAATTTAAGTTCTCTAAGTTAAAGGTGCAGATTAGTTTTCTCCTTAGTGCAGGTTGCAGAAGCCCTACCAATAGTATCAGGATATACAGCAATAAGCAATTTGTTTATATCCTGTTTCACTTGGACAGTATCTGTGCAACTTTGCTGCTCAATTGGCTAAATAGTAAAAGTAAAAATAAGTTGTTTTAGTTGAACTAAACTGCACCTTTACTGTTCTCCCATTTAAACACATGCTTACTCTCATCTGACTCCTAAGCCTGATTCTGCCTCGCTGAAACAATCTAAAAGCACCATTTGATATGTTAGAAAACTATATACTTTTCTTTATATTGACGCTCCAATTCTAAAGCTTGTATGGGGTTGTAACCTCACCTCTTCAGAATTTCAAATTATGATTTAAAATACTATTTTGTAAGTTCGAAACTCCCCAATATGTCATACTCGTATCACTAAAATAAAATCAGGAACAGAATACTAAACAGGTAGGAAAATAAAACAAAAACGGGACAAAATAGCTATTATAAAAACAGAAACACAACCGGTAAATAAAACATAGGTCATCTGTTTCTGTTTATTTTTTTTTCTTATTCTTTTTTTGTATAAACAGAACAGAAACAGGCTCTTTGAAAGCAGATTAGAAACAGAAATAGTGCCCATGCTTACTCTGGAGCAAGTCATGCAGGACTTATCATTACGTAAAAAGGGAAACGTTTTGATCACGGATGTGTCCAAAAAAGATAAAGGGTGTTGAGGTAAACTTCCGGGGATATTGAGGGGGATGACGAACTAAATCAAAAGACACTGTATATCAAGACTAGCCATACGGAGAATCTGTAATATCTTTGGAAAAGCTACAGGTATTAACTTCAAACTTTCGGGCAACTACTGCTACTGCTGCGGCTACAACTAAAACTGGTTGCGACTACCGCTGTTACTGCGACAAAATTGCGGCTGTTACTACGACTACTTGTGACTGACGCTAAATTTACTTTTGATTAATTTCATGAAATGCTGAGGAGAAGCTGCACAAAATCAATTCAAAATCCAAAAATACTGATTTTGAAAAAAGTGCATAAGCCCTATCTAAGGAACGACTGGGGTATTAAGTTGAATTTCTTAGGACATGTTAATAATTTTTTCCAGGGTAAAGAACTCTCCTTGTCTGTTTTAGACCTCCTCACCCTCTCGTCTCTCTCTCCTCATCACTGATCATAATTATGGAATAGCTACTTTGTTTATAATAGACTAAAGTCTTATGACTATACCTCTCAGAATATTATGCTCCCCTGGAGCCCCTGGGAAGAAGGTTATAAATTATGCAATGCATTCATTGTTTCTATATAGAATTTATCATGGAAAAGAGTGAGAATCTTTGACGCTCTGTGATATAGAACAGATTAAAGGTATTGAGGTGAAACTTCAGGAATTGTTCGGAGAAATGGTTAGCTAAATCAAAAGCCACTTTATGCGTACAGTTTATCAAAAAGACACAAATGCAGTTTCTTACAAACGGCTAAAGATATCAACTTGAAACTTTCAAGACCGTTTTCGGTACTTATACTGTAACTATAACTTTGAATACGACTATTTCTGACCGGGGCTATGGCTACATGTGGCTGCGACTTGTGACAGCTAAGGAGACTACTTCTGACTGCGACTATTTGTGACTGCAGCTGCGACTACTTGTATCTGTTAACGTAACCATTTGCAACTTCATCTATGTGTTACTATAGCAACCGCACTTATGATTGTGAATCGTACTGGACTCGACTACTTGTAACTATAGACTACGGCTAAGGTCATTTAAGATTCAGAGTGTGACTATTCGTAACTATGACTCCTTGCAACCACAACTTTTTGCGACTGTCACAATGCTTGCCCCCATGATTACTTACAACTAAAATAAACTGTGAATACTTTCGACTGCGACAACTTATGAGTAAAAACAAATTATAATATAAATGTTTTTTATTTTTATGATTTTGAAAAAAAAAATCTAAATTGTTGACTTTCTAGGGATTAATATCATTGTATATTAATATTCATTTTGTTTTCATTAGTGGTTTCCGGTCGTCTTGATTATTCTAGTTATTTTTTTTTATTAGTTGTCGATATTTTTTAAAATGAAACACTCTGTCCAAAAAAAAGAGAAAAAATTCATTAAAGCACAAATGATACAATAGGCTTTAGAACTTTAACGATAGAGTAGGGGGAGAAAGAAGTAACCAAACAGCTACTTGATGAATTTTACAATTGACAATAGCTTAAATATTGTAAACGCAATGATAAACCACGCTTTGCGATCCATTTCTCTATTGACAGATACCCGTTTGACTAGTTTTCTTAGGCAAAATATATCGTGTGGGTACCAGCTAATCCGTAAGCATCTAACTATCATAGTCAACCTAGATTTACGCATGGACCCTGGCTAAGGGAAGCATAATGCCAAGGGACAAAAAAAAACAATTGAGGGATTTTTTTTTCTTAACAAAAATGGACTGATGTGGTTTATCATCAAAGTGCAAGGTCCACTTTGCTGCTGCGTGGCCTTTCACAGAAAAACGATCTTAGACAAGAATATGATTTCCTTTTTATGAGTCCATATCGAGAAGAATGTGGGTTTTATTAGGACCTAATATAATGGTCTACTATCAAATTTTCCAAAAATGGTACTGAATACGAAACAGATGAATATTGATGAATATTTCCAATTATGAAATTTTTTTTAATAGCTCAGAAAAGCCCCATGGGTCGGTGATAGATTAAAAATTGTGTCAAAAGAGGGGAAATTTTTTTTCCGCTATCCGCTTAACAGTTGCAGCTGATTACAATTCCTCAGAAAACAATTATTTTTTTTTGTCTTGACGCAATTTTTGAAAAAGTAAGGAACTTTTTTTCCTTATTACCTGGAGCAAGGGGGAAAATCAGTCGTGTCGATAGATGACGAAGTATCCTCTAAACCAATAATCCTAAAAAATCACCAAAATCATCTAAAATATCTTTTGGTCCTGTAATATTTTTCCATTTATTTCCAGTCAATCAACATTAGTACTTTTACTACTACTATAAGGATGTTTTCTTTTTAAGTCTCCTTTTTTTTTCTCATATCAGATTTATATTTTTAGAAATTCATCAATATAATATTTACTCTTTGCAAAAAAATATTGTCTATTCGCATCATAATATTTTTCGTTACAAATCTGACGCCGATTTGTCAACTGAACTTTCTGTGAAGAGCATTCTGTCAGTAACAGAAGAAGGACGAAAAATATGGTGATGAAGTGGAAGTATTCTATTAGATCTATTGGAAGAATAAATGCTTGTATGGGAGGATTTCGGTAAATATGACTGACCAGACATATTTAACACAGAGCTAGAACAAACCTTGAATTTGTCAGGCATAAAAACTAAATCTGTTAAGCCAGTTCAACAAAGTTAATTCAACCTTTGACCTATATTATTTAAAGTATCAGACTTACAAGGTAAATGCTTGGCCACTTCTTTCAGAGGCCTTCGACGTATGAGTAAAGTCACAAAATCGTGTTTTGCTACTTCCTCCCTTTATTTTATTCTTGATGAAATTGCAGTCAGGGTCAGTCCATCTTTTGCCCAATTTGCTCCATAATGTCAAGCTTTTGATAGATAGTGTGCCAATTTGTAGTAACTCATCACTTTCCTAGGCAAGAAAGAAATCCCTCTTAATCCAAATAGTCAATTTCAATGTTTTGATGGTAAAAAAAAATTGCATTTTTTAATAAATTGTTTAATGCCAAATTATAGGCTATAAAACTAAAATCCAGCACCCACTTTCACGTAAATCTTAGATTAATCATTTTTGTGTCGAAAAAAAAGAGACATTCAGTTTTCAAGAAACTTGTATGTCAGAAAATGCAACTTTTTTTCTTTTTTTTGATTAAACAGAGGAGTTTCCTTTTGAAGTTTGGGAAAAGGCAGTCCCTGAAAAATATTCTAGCCCACTTTCTAAGTGGCATACAGTCACTTATTTACAATTTTGTATTAGATAAGATGTTTGCGTGAATGGTACTGTTGTAAAATAATAAGTCAGCAATTTAAATCTGATTTGCAAAAGTTCCATGGTATTATTTCAGAATAACATTGGTAAAAAATTGACAGGAAGTGAAGAATTATTACTGCACTAATAATTTAGCATATTCAATCAAAACAGTGCAACAAATGAATGGAAAGAGGTTATGTTTTAATTAATACTTGGCGTGTTTTACCACTAAGTAAAATTAAATTATCAAGTGGACTGTCAATTATTCTTTTAATAACAATTTTGAATGTTTTGGGTAAATTCCTAGTTCTTTCTTATTGTTGAGAATTTATGCTGGTCTATTTTGAGTAGAAAAAAAGGATGATGTTGATATTTTGCTAAAAGCTAATAAATTTCTGGGACTGGATTTTTGATTATAATGTATGCATGATTCAAGCTTTATTTAAAATTCATTATATTTAAGCCTAACAACCAAAAGTTACCACCCAACTGAGAAAACATTGACTGATTTTGAAAAAAAAAACATTAGCAAGTTAAATTATCTAACCTTCAAAAAGATGACATCTTTTTCCCTGGTGGCTTGAAAATTAGATAAAAGGTATGGCTATTGAGATAACCTTAGTTTAGTTTAGAAAAAGTGGAAGGGCCATTGCACCAGAAAGTGGAAGGGCCATCTGGTCAGTCATATTTACCAAAATCCTCCCATACAGGCATTTATTCTTCAAATAGATCTAATAGAATACTTCCACTTTGTCACTATATTTTTGTCCTTCTTCTGTTACTGACAGAATGCTCTTCACAGAAAGTTCAGTTGACAGATCAGTGTCAGGTTTGTAACGAAAATATCATGATGCAAATAGACAATATTTTTGCAAAGAGTAAATATTATATTGATGAATTTTTAAAATATAAATCTGATATGAGAAAAAAAAGGAGAGTTAAAAAAAAACATCCTTATAGTAGTAAAAGTACTAATGTTGATTGCCTGGAAATAAATGGAAAAATATTACAGGACCAAAAGATATTTTAGATGATTATGGTGATTTTTTAGGATTATTGGTTATAGACTTTGTCTACTATCGACACAAATCTGATTTCTCCCTTGTTCCAGGTAATAAGGAACTTGCAAAAAGTTCCTTTACTTTTTCAAAAATTGTGCGTCAAGAAAAAAAAATTATTGTTCTTCTGATGAATTGAGATAATCAGCTGCAACTGTTAAGTGGATAGCAGAAAGTATTTCCCCTCTTTTGATACCAATTTTTAATCTATCACCAACCCATGGGCTTTTCTGAGCTATTAAAAAAATTTTCATAATTGGAAATATTCATCAATATTCATCTGCTTTTGTATTCAGTACCATTTTGGAAAAATTTGATAGTAGACCATTTTATTAGGTCCTAATAAACTACATTCTTCTCAATATGGACTCATAAAAGGGAAATCATATTCTTGTCTTGTCTTAAGATTGCTTTTCTGTGAATAGGCAACGCAGCAGCAAAGTGGACCTTGCACTTTGATGATAAACCACATCAGTCCAGTTTTTGTTAAAAAAAAAAAATCCCTCATTGTTTTTTTTGTGCCCCTTGGCATTATGCTTCCCTTAGCCAGGGTCCATGCGTAAATCTAGGTCTGACTATGATAGTTAGGTGCTTACGGATTAGCTGGTACCCACGCAATATATTTTGCCTAAGAAAACTAGTCAAATGGGTATCTGTCAATAGAGAAATGGATTGAAAAGCATGGTTTGTCATTGCGTTTACAATATTTAAACTATTGTTTTTTGGGGCTAAGGAGGAAAACAATACCTTGGTTACTTATTTGGTAAATATTTACCAAATCATATTATTGAGTTATGACTAAATTGAATATCCCACACAATGCGTTTTTTTATGCTCTTTACAAATATAACAATAATTATTTTTGAAAATGAATTTTAGCCCCCACCCCTATATGTAGCAATTCAGGGTATATATTTGCACATTAGGGGGGTGGGGGTAATTTTATTTCTGATGTAAATGAGAGGTAAGTTTAAACTTTTCCTCCACTCCCCTAATGTGCAAATATATACCCTGAGTTGGTATATATAGGGGTGTGGGCTAAAATTCATTTCCGACAAAAATGATTATTATATGTGTAAAGATCATAAAAAATGGCATCAACTGGTATATTCACTTTAGTTGTAACTGAATAATATAATTTGGTAAATATTTACCACTTATTTAATATATGTTGCACTTTACTCCCTCCCCTAATGTGCAAATATATAGCCCAAATTTTTTTCTAACTATTATAGGTAGCCTAACAATATTATTACCTTTTCAAAAAATGGTAAAAGCTGACTTAATCCTTTTTATAGGTGGGAACTAATTCAAAATTCAACTGCTTAGCTTGCCTGAAGTTATAAACTGGTTTAAGAATTTTGGATCTAGAGATGCTTGCTTTCTCTCCGCGCGTTTAGAACTCTGATCAAATGAATATTTTAATACCTCTAACCATTGTTAAGTATTTCAGAGTATTTGAAATAAGCCTGCACTGATGATTTGTCCTTGTGTGTTTATTCCTAAAAGTACAAAACATAAAATGGTGATTTGCCAGATAAAGTAACCAAATTATGCAGATATATAATATTGCAAAAAAAAATGTTGGAAAAAGTTTGCTTTTAGTGCAAACAATCTTTTTTGTATTGTTGAATTTGTTTTGCCTTTGTTTTGTACAATTAATTAAAACATCTGAAAGCGAAGTTTTAAAAAAAAAGGCAAAGTGCCATATAATTATGGCTTATAATAATATAAGGAATAATAGTAAGCAGAAATTAATGCTTATAATAATTCAAACTCGAATCGATCAGAAATCAATGTTAAAGAATAAATGAGAAAACTTAAAATAAATGATTTTATGAAACCAATATAAAAGATACTGGACTAAATTTATAAATAAATCTTGAAACTACAAAAACTAAGTTGAAAACTCAAGTAAACCTTAAAACGAAAATAAATTCATCAAGTAGCTGTTTGGTTACTTCTTTCTGCCCCTACTCTAACCGTTAAAGTTCTAAAGCCTATTGTATCATTTGTGCTTTAATGAATTTTTTCTCTTTTTTTTGGACAGAGTGTTTCATTTTTAAAATATTGACAACTAATAAAAAAAAATAACTAGAATAATCAAGACAACCGGAAACCACTAATGAAAACAAAATGAATATTTAATATACAATGATATTAATCCCTAGAAAGTCAACAATTTAGATTTTTTTTTTCAAAATCATAAGAATAAAAAAACATTTATATTATAATTTGTTTTTACTCATAAGTTGTCGCAGTCTAAAGTATTCACAGTTTATTGTAGTTGTAAGTAATCATGGGCGCAAGCATTGTCACAGTTGCAAAAAGTTGTGGTTGCAAGGAGTCATAGTTACGAATAGTCACACTCTGAATCTTAAATGACCTTAGCTGTAGTCATAGTTATAAGTAGTCGAGTCCAGTAGAATTCACAATCATAAGTGTGAACACATACACGAAGTTGCAAATGGTTACGTTAACAGATACAAGTAGTCGCAGCTGCAGTCACAAATAGTTGCAGTCAGAAGTAGTCTCCTTAGCTGTCACAAGTTGCAGCCACATGTAGCCATAGCCCCGGTCAGAAATAGTCGTATTCAAAGTTATAGTTACAGTATAAGTACCGAAAACGGTCTTGAAAGTTTCAAGTTGATATCTTTAGCCATTTGTAAGAAACTGCATTTGTGTCTTTTTGATAAACTGTACGCATAAAGTGGCTTTTGATTTAGCTAACCATTTCTCCAAACAATTCCTGAAGTTTCACCTCAATACCTTTAATCTGTTCTATATCACAGAGCATCAAAGATTCTCACTCTTTTCCAATGATAAATTCTATATAGAAACAATGAATGCATTGCATAATTTATAACCTTTGTCCCAGGGGCTCCAGGGGAGCATAATATTCTGAGAGGTATAGTCATAAGACTTTAGTCTATTATAAACACAGTAGCTATTCCATAATTATGATCAGTGATGAGGGAGAGAGACGAGAGGGGAGAGGAGGTCTAAAACAGACAAGGAGAGTTCTTTACCCTGGAAACATTATTCCACATGTCCTAAGAAATTCAACTTAATACCCCCAGTCGTTCCTTAGATATGGCTTATGCACTTTTTTCAAAATCAGTATTTGTGGATTCTGAATTGATTTTGTGCAGCTTCTCCTCAGCATTTCATGAAATTGGTCAAAAGTAAATTTAGCGTCAGTCACAAGTAGTCGTAGTAACAGCCGCAATTTGTCGTAGTGACAGCAGTAGTCGCAACCAGTTTTAGTTGTAGCTGCAGCAGTAGTAGTAGCAGTAGTTGCCCGAAAGTTTGAAGTTAATACCTGTAGTTTTTTGCAAAGATATTACAGATTCTCCCTATGGCTAGTCTTGATATACAGTGTCTTTTGATTTAGTTCGTCATCCCCCTCAATATCCCCAGAAGTTTACCTCAACACCCTTTAGCTTTTTTGGACACATCTATGATCAAACGTTTCCCTTTTTGTAATGATAAGTCCTGCATGACTTGCCCAGAGTAAGCATGGGCACTATTTCCGTTTCTAATCTGCTTTCAAAGAGCCTGTTTCTGTTCTGTTTATACAAAAAAAAGAATAAGAAAAAAAATAAATAGAAACAGATGACCTATGTTTTATTTACCGGTTGTGTTTCTGTTTTTATAATAGCTATTTTGTCCCGTTTTTGTTTTATTTTCCTACCTGTTTAGTATTCTGTTCCTGATTTTATTTTAGTGATACGAGTATGACATATTGGGGAGTTTCGAACTTACAAAATAGTGTTTTAAATCATAATTTGAAATTCTGAAGAGGTGAGGTTACAACCCCATACAAGCTTTAGAATTGGAGCATCAATATAAAGAAAAGTATGTAGTTTTCT
>JAPEVW010000372.1:23290-83290 GCA_027921565.1 Artemia sinica
GTTACAAAAATAATATACTATTAGTATTTTTTTTTTTTAATTTCATGTGCTATAGGGCAAAAAAACATCGTATTTTACTAAAGATTTTTCCCTACTGAATGAGATATTGTAATCAGCAATTTATAGAACTTTGCCCTTCCTTACAAATCAGCCACACTTTGTTTTACTCTCTGTTGGAATAAGATTTGCCAATCAAAAAACATGCCAGTTCTTCTGGAAAAGACTTAAGACATTTACATTCCTCTCTGACTAAGCAATAAAGATAGATATAATTATATTAGTATTTACCATGTGGACTTAATAAGTTAGTAGAATCGTTATGAGCGAGTCACTGTTTATAGCAGCATGAGTCCATAAAACAGTAATGTAAGTCTCTAGGTTAAGGTCAGATAGTTTTCCCCTTAGTGCAGTTGCAGAATTCCTACAATATTAATCAGGATTACATAATAGCAATTTGTATTTATATCCTATTTCACCTGGACGTAGCTGTGCAACTTGCTGCGCAATTGGCAAATAGTAAGTAAAAATAAGTTGTTTTAGTTACTAAACTGCACCGTTTCTGTTCTCCCATTTAAAACACATCGCTCTCGCTCTCCTAAGCCCTTATTCTGCCGCGCTGAACAATCTAAAAAGCCACCATTTGATATGTAGAAAACTACATACTTTTCTTTTATTGAGGCGCCAATTCTAAGCTTGTATGGGGTTGGAACCTCACCTCTTCCAGAAATTTCAAATTATGATTTAAAACCCTATTTTTGTCAGTTCGAAACTCCCCCTATGTCATACTCGTATCACTAAAATAAATCAGGAACAATATAACAGGTTAGGAAATAAAACAAAACGGACAAAATAGATATTATAAAACAGAAACACACCGGTTAAATAAACATGGTGAAAAAACAAACATCTGTTTTCGATTTATTTTTTTTCTTATTCTTTTTTTGTATAACAGAAAAGAAACAGGCTCTTTGAAAGCAATTAGAAACGGAAATAGTGCCCATGCTTTTTAACCTTTCTGGAGGCAGTCATGCAGGCGTATCATTACAAAAGGGAACGGTTTTGATCATAGATGTGTCAAAAAAGCTAAAGGGTGTTGAGGTAAACTTCTGGGGTTTGAGGGGGATGACCGACGAATCAAAAGACACTGTATATCAAGACTAGCCAAGGGGAGAATCTGTAATATACTTTGCAAAACTACAGGTATTACTTCAAACTTTCGGGCAACTACTGCTACTATACTGCGCGCTTACAACTAAAACTGGTTTGCGACTACTGCTGTCACTACGGACAATTGCGCTGTTACTCGACTACGTTGTGACTGGAGCTAAGTTCTTTTTGACCATTTCAATGAATGCTGAGGGAAGCTGCACAAACTCAATTCAGATCCACAATACTGATTTGAAAAAAAAGTGCATACCATATGCTAATGGACGACTTGGTGGTTAAGTTGAATTTCTTAGGACTGTGGAATATGTTTCCAGGGTAAGACTCTCCTTGTCTGTTTTAGGACCTCCTCTCCCCTCTCGTCTCTCTCCCTCATCACTGATCATAATTATGGAGATAGCTACTGTGTTTATATAGACTAAAGTCTTATGACTATACCCTCAGAATATTATGCTGCCCCTGGGCCCCTGGACAAAGGTTCTAAATTATGCAATGCATTCATTAGTTTTATAATAGATTTTTCTCATTGGAAAAGGAGGAGAACTTTGATCTCTGGATATAGAACAGATTTAAGTAGTGGGGGACACTTCAGGAATTGTTTGGAGAAATGGTTAGCTAAATCAAAAGCAACTTTATGCGTAACAGTTTTATCAAAAAGACTACAAATGCAGTTTCTTACAAATGCTAAGATATTTCAACTTGAACTTTCAAGACGTTTTCGGTAGTATACTGTAACTATGACTTTGAATACGACTATTTCGGACCGGGGCTATGGCTATCATGTGCTGCAACTTGGACAGCTAAGGAGACTACTTTTTTCCCCAAAATAAAAAAATGACTGCAACTATTTGTGACTGCAGCTGCGAATACTTGTTCTTTAACTTAACCATGTTGCAACTTCGTTGTATGTGTTCACACTATGATTGTGAATTCTACTGACTCGACTACTTATACCTATGACTACAGGCTAAGGTCATTTAGATTCAGAGGTGACTATTCGTACCTATGATCCTTGCACCACCTTTTTGCACTGTGACATGCTTGCTGCCCATGATTACTTACCTCAAAACTGTGAATACTTTATACTGCGACAACTTATGAGTAAAAACAAATTAATATAATGTTTTTTTATTTCCCCCTTTATGATTTTGAAAAAAAACATCTAAATTGTTGACTTTCTATGAGATTAATATCATTGTATTTAAATATTCCTGTTTGTTTTAATTATTGGTTTCCGGTTGTCTTGAATTATTCTAGTTGTTTTTTTTATTAGTTGTCAATATTTTAAAAATGAAACCTCTGTTCCAAAAAAAAAAGAGAAAAAATTCAGTAAAGCCCAATGAATACTCTAGGCTTTAAACTTTAACGTATAGTAGGGCAGAAAGAAGTACCAAACAGCTACTTGATGATTTCTTTTCGGGGGGGGGGTTTAAGGTTACTTGATTTTTCAACTTAGTTTTTTGTAGTTTTCATCAAGATTTAGTTATAAATTAGTCCCGTATCTTTTATATTGGTTTCATAAATCATTTTATTTTAAGTTTTCTCATTTATTCTTAACTTGATTTTCTGATCAGATTCGAGTTTGACTTATTATAAGCATTAATTTCTGCTTAATATTATTCCTTTATTATATAAGCCATAATTATATGGCACTTTTGCCTTTTTTTTTTTAAAACTTCGCTTTCAGTGTTTTTAATTATTGTCTCAAAAAAGAAAACAATTCAACATAGCAAAAAAGATTGTTGCACGTAAAGCAACTTTTTCCAACATTTTTTTTGCAATATTATATTCTCATAATTTTTGTTACTTTTCTCTGGCAAATCACCATTTTATGTTTTGTACTTTTAGGAATAAACAACAAGGACAAATCATCAGTGCGGCTTTTTCAAATACTCTGAATACTTTAAAATGGTTAGAGGTAAGTAAAGATTCATTTGATCAGAAGTTCTAACGCGGCGGAGAAAGCAAGCAGCTCTAGATCCCCAAAATTCTTAAAAACCAGTTTATAACTTCATGCAAGCTAAGCGTTGAATTTTGAATTAGTTCCCCCATAAAGGATTAAGCCAGCCTTTTTAAAACCATTTTATTTGAAAAGGTAATAATAATTGTTACTTACCTATAATCGTAGGAAAAAATTTTTTGGCTATATCTTTGCACATAGGGAGGGGAGTAAAGTGCAACATATATTAAATAAGTGGTAAAATATTTTACCAAATTATATATTCAGTTACAACTAAAGTGAATATACCAGTTGAGGTGCCATTTTTATGATCTTTACACATATAATAATCATTTTTGTCGGAAATGAATTTTAGTGCCCCCCACCCCTATGTCTACAACTCATTTATATATTTGCACATTAGGGGTGAGGAAAGTTTAAACTTACCTCTCTTCATAAATAATTACCTACCCCCACCCCCCTAAATACAAATATATCGCTCCTGAATTGCTACATATGGGGTTGGGGCTAAAATTCATTTTCCAAAAATACATTATTGTTATATTGTAAAGAGCATAAAAAAGCCTTGTTTGGGATATTCAATTTAGTCATAAAATCAATAATAGATTTGGTAAGTATTTACCAATACGTCCCAAGGTATTGTTTTCCCTCCTTAGCCCAAAAACAATAGTTTACATATTGTAAACGCAATGAAAGCCATGCTTTTCAATCCCATTTCTCTATTGACCCAGATTACCATTGACTAGTTTTCTTAGGCCAAAATAGATTGCGTGTACCATCTAATCCGTAAGCCCTAACTATCATGTCAGACCTAGATTTACGCCATGGACCCTGGCTAGGGAAGCATAATTGCCAGGTCACAAAAAAAACAATGAGGGATTTTTTTTTTAACATAAAACTGACTGATGTGGGTTTATCATCAAAGTGCAAGGTCCACTTTGCTGCTGCGTTGCCTATTCACAAAAGCAATCTTAAGACAAGACAAGAATATGTTTTCCCTTTATGAGTCCATATTGAGACGAATGTCGTTTATTAGACCTAATACAATGGGTCTACTATCAAATTTTTCCAATTGTACTGAATACCAAAGCGATAATATTTGATGAATATTTCCAATTATGAAAAATTTTTTTTATAGCTCAGAAAAGCCCCATGGGGTTGGTGATAGATTTTTTTTTAAAAAAAAAACTTTTTTGTATCAAAAGAGGGAAATGACTTTGCTGACTATCCACTTAACAGTTGCAGCTGTTATCCATTCATCAGAAGAACAATAATTTTTTTTCTTGATGCACAATTTTTGAAAAAGTAAAAGGAACTTTTTGCAAGGTCCTTATTACCCTGAACAAGAGAGAAATCATTTTGTGTCGATAGTAACCAAGTCTATAACCAATAATCCTAGAAAATAACCATAATCATCTAAAATATCTTTTGGTCCTGTAATAGTTTTCCATTTATTTCCAGCAATCAACATTAGTACGTTTTACCACTATAATAGGATGTTTTTTTTTTAACTCTCTTTTTTTTCTCATATCAATTTATATTTTAAAAATTCATCAATTAATATTTACTCCTTATCAAAAATCTTGTCTATTGCCCTCATGATTTTTTCGTTACAAACCTGACAACTGATCTGGTCAACTGCACTTTCTGTGAAGAGCATTCTGTCCTGTCCAAGTACAGAAGAATGACAAAATATAGTGACAAAGTGGAAGTATCTATAATCTTTTGAAGAATAAATGCCTGTATGGGAGGATTTTTGGTAAATATGACTACAGATGGCCCTAGTCCACTTTCTGGTGCAATGACCTTCTCCAACTTGTTCTAAACTAAACTAAGGTTGATCTCAATACCATACCTTTTATCAATTTTCAAGCCACCATTGAAAAGATGTCATCTTTTTTGAAGGTTAGATATTAACTTGCTAATGTTTTTTTTTTCAAATCAGTCAATGTTTTCTCAGTTGGGTGGTAACTTTGTTGTTAGGCTTAAATATAATGAATTTTAATAAAGCTTGAATCATGCTGACATTAAATCAAAATCCAGTCCCGAATTTATTAGCTTTTATCAAATATCACATTCATCCTTTTTTTCTACTCAAAATAGACCAGCATAAATTCTCAACATAAAGAAAGCACTAGGATTTTACCCAAACATTCAAAATTGTTATTAAAAGAATAATTGACAGTCCACTTGGATCCATTTATTTTACTTAGGTGTACAACACACCAGTATTAATGAACATATAACATCTTTCCATTCATTTGTTGCACTGTTTTGATTGAATTGCTAATTATTAGTCAGTAATAACTTCACTTCCTGTCAATTTTTTACCGCAAATCTAGTCGGAAATAATACCATGGAACTTTGCAAAAAAAAATCAATTTCAAATGCTGACTTATTATTTTACAACAGTACCATTCACGCAACATCTTATCTAATACAAATTAAGAAAAGAAGGAAGAGAGGATAAATAATGACTGTATGCCCTTAGAAAGTGGGCTAGAATATTTTCATGGACTGCCTTTTTTCCAACTTCAAAAGGAACCTCCTCCGTATCAAAAAAGAAAAAGTTGCATTTTCTGGACAATACAAGTTTCTTGATAACTGACTGTCCTCTTTTTCGAACACAAAAAATTGATTAATCTAAGATTACGTGAAAGTGGGTGCTGGATTTTAGTTTTATGCCTATAATTTTTGCATTAAACAATTTTTAAAAATGCAATTTTTTTTTACCATCAAAACATTGGAAATTGACGATTGGATTAAGAGGGATTTCTTTCTTGCTATGAATTGATGTAGGTTACTACAATTGGCATCAGCCTATCTATCAAGCTTGACATTATGGAGCAAATGGCAAAAGATGGCTGACCCTGACTGGCAATTTCCTCAAGAATAATATAAGGGAAAGTAGCAAAACAACTATTTTGTGACTTTACTCATACGTCTAAGGCCTCTGAAAGATGTGGCCAAGCAATTTACCTTGGAGGGGGGTTTTTTTTTTTTTTTTTTGTTTGGTGTAAGTCTGATTACTTAAATCATAATAGTCAAAGGTTAATTAACTTTGTTGAACTGGCCTAACAGATTTAGTTTTTTTATGCTGACCAAATTCAAGGTTTTGTTCTAGCTCTGTGTTTAAATATGTCTGGTCAGTCATATTTACCGAATCCTCCCATACAAGCATTTATTCTTTCCAATAGATCTAATAGATAATTCCACTTCATCACCATAATTTTTTCCGTCTTCTTCTGTTACTGACAGAATGCTCTTCACAGAAAGTTCCGTTGACATCGGCGTCAGATTTTTAACGAAAATATTATGATGCGAATAGCCAATTTTTTGCAAAGAGTAAATATTATATGATGATTTTTAAAATTAAATCTGATATAGAAAAAAAGGAGACTTAAAAAGAAACATCTTATAGTATAAAAAGTACTAATGGTGATTGACTGAAATAAATGGAAAAAAAAAAAATATTACCAGACCAAAGACTTTTGGTGTTTTTGGTGATTTTTTAGGATTATTGGTTTATATACTTCGTCTACTATCGACACGAAGCTGATTTTCTCCCCTTGTCCGGTTAAATAAGGAACGTGCAAAAGTTCCTACTTTTTTCAAAATTTCGCCAGACAAAAAAAAAATAATTGTTCTTCTGAGATTAGAGATTAATCAGCTGCACTGTTTAAGCGATAGCGGAAAAAATTTCCCTCTTTTGACACGAATTTGTTAATCTATCACCGACTCCATGGGGCTTTTTCTGAGGCTATTAAAAAATTTTCATATTGGAAATATCAGCATATTTCATCTGCTTTCGTATTCAGTACCATTTTGGAAAAATTTGATCGTAACCATTATATTATGTCCTAATAAACTCATTCTTCTCGATATGGACTCATAAAAGGAAATCATATTCATGTCTTAAGATCGGTTCTGTGATAGCAACGCAGCAGCAAATGACCTTGCACTTGATGATAAACCCCCTCATTCCCACTTTTTGGTTAGAAAAAAAATCCCGCTTGTTTTTTTTGGTGGTCCCTTGGCATTATGCTTCCCTTCCAGGGTCCATCCGTAATCTAGGTTCTGAACTATATGTTAGATGCTTACGGATTAGCGGTACCCACACGATCTATTTTGCCTAGAAAACAGTCAAAACGGTAATCTGTCAATAGAGAAATGGATCGCAAAGACGTGGGTTTATCAGTGCGTTTACAATATTTAGCTATTGTTCAGATTGTACACTTCATCAAGTAGCTGTTTGGTTACTTTCTTTCTCCCCTACTCTAATCGTTAAGTTCTAAAGCCTATCGTAGCATTTGTGCTTTAATAATTTTTCTCTTTTTTTTGGACAGAGTGTGTCATTTTAAAAATATCGACAACTAATAAAAAAAAAATGACTATAATACTCAAGACGACCGAACCACCTAATGAAAACAATGACTATTTTAATTACATGATATTATCCCTAGAAAGTCAACATTTAGATTTTTTTTTTTTTTCAAAATCATAAAAATAAAACAGTTAGATTATATTTGTTTTTCCTCATAAGTTGTCTCCGTCGAAAGTATTCCGTTTATTTTAGTTGTAAGTAATCATGGTGGCAAGCATTTTGACAGTCCGAAAAGTTGTGGTTGCAAGGAGTCATAGTTAGAATAGTCACACTCGATCTTAAATACCTTAGGCCGTATCTCGTTACAAGTAGTCCGAGTCCAGTACGATTCACAATCATAAGTGCGGTTGCTATATTACACATAGATGAAGTTGCAATGGTTTACGTTAAAAGAGTACAGTAGTCGAGCTGCAGTCACCAAATAGTCGCGTCAGAAGTAGTCTCTTAGCTGTCACACGTCGCAGCCACATTGTAGCCAATCCCGGTCAGAAATAGTCGTATTCAAAGTTCTAGTTGCAGTTAAAGTACCGAAAACGTCTTGAAAGTTTAAGTTGATATCTTAGCCGTTTGTAAGAGCTGCATTTGTGGTCTTTGTGATAAACTGTACGCATAAAGTGGCTTTTGATTTAGCTACCATTTCTCCGAACAATTCTGATTTCACCTCAATACCTTTAATCTTGTTCTATACCAGAGCGTCAAAGATTCTCACTTCTTTTCCAATGAATAAATTCTATATAGAAACAATGAATGCAATTGTCATAATTTATAAAACTTCTTCCCAGGGCTCCAGGGAGCATAATATTCTGAGAGTATGTCATAAGACTTAGTCTATTATAACAAAGTAAGCTATTCCATCTTAATGATCAGTGATGAGGGAGAGGCGAGAGGGTTGAGAATGTCTAAAACAGACAAGGAGGAGTTCTTTACCTGGAAAAATTTATTAAACATGTCCTATAGAAATTCAACTTAATACCCCAGTCGTTTCCTTAGATAGGGCTTATGCACTTTTTTCAAAATCATTTTTTTGGATTTTGAATTGTTTTTGTGCAGATTGCTCCTCAGCTTTCTGAAATTAATCAAAGTAAATTTAGCGTCAGTCACGAATATATCGTGTACAGCCCAATTTGTCGGCAGTAAACAGCGGTAGTCCAACAGTTTAGTTGTAGCCGCAGCAGTAGCATAGTTGCCCGACAGTGTTGAAGTTCCTTTACCTGTAAGCTTTTTCCAAAGATATTACAGATTCTCCCTATGGCTAGTCTTGATATACAGTGTCTTTTGATTTAGTTCGTCATCCCCCTCAATATCCCCCGGAAGTTTTACCCTCAACTCCCTTTAATCTTTTTTGGAACCACTCCAATGATCAAACATTTCCTCTTTTGCGTAAATGATAAGTCCTGCATGACTTGCTCCAGAGTAAGCATGGGCAACTATTTCCTGTTTCTAATCTGCTTTTCAAAAGAGGCCTGTTTCTGTTCTGTTTATACAAAAAAACGAATAAGAAAAAAAAATAAACCAGAAACAGATGACCTATGTTTTATTTACCGGTTGTGTTTCTGTTTTTTTATAATAGCTATTTTTGTCCCGTTTTTGTTTTATTTTCCTACCTGTTTAGTATTCTGTTCACTGATTTTTTTAGTGATACGGAGTATGACATATTGGGGAGTTTCGAACTTACAAATGTAAATTTTAAATCATAATTTGAAATTCTGAAGAGGTGAGGTTACAACCCCATACCAGCTTTAGAATTGGAGCGTCAATATAAAAGAAAGTATATAGTTTTTCTAACATATCAATGGTGCTTTTAAGATTGTTTCAGCGAGGCAGAATCCAGGGCTTAGGAGTCAGGATGAGAGTAAGCATGTGTTTAAATGGGAGAACAGTAAAGGTGCAGTTTTAGTTCAACTAAAACAACTTATTTTTTACTTTTACTATTTAGGCCAATTGAGCAGCAAAGTTGCACAATACTGTCCAAGTGAAAACATGATATAAACAAATTGCTTATTGCTGTATATCCTGATACTATTGGTAGGGCTATCTGCAACCTGCACTAAAGGAGAAAACTAATCTGCACCTTTTAACTTAGAGGACTTAAATTTACTGTTTTTTATGGAATTCATGCTGCTATATAACAGTGACTCGCTATACTATTCTACTAACTTATTAAGTCCCACATGGTAAATACTAATTATTAGTTATAACTATCTTTATTGCTTAGTCATAGAGGAATGTAAATGTCTTAAAGTCTTTTCCAGAAGAAAAAAATGCGTGTGTTTTGCTGGCAAATTCTTTATTGGCAACAGCGTACACATTGTGGTCTGATTTTTAGGAAGGGCCAAAGTTTTTTTTTTCTACTTAATAGATTGGTCTGATACCTTATCTCATGCAATAGGCAGCCAATCTTTAGGTAAATACACGATGTTTTTTTGCCCTAATAGCACATGAAAGTATTAAAAAAAAAAATACTAAGTAGTATATTATTTTTGTACCTGTCTGTTAAATGCCTATTATAGACAAGCAAATATCCTGTAAAAATTGTAATTCTTGGGCTGTGAAGGGTTTATATTTTTAGGAAATTCCGTAATTGGGAAAACTGTTATTTTGCTTTTAGGTCTGCCAACAGATTTTCTGGGCTCTATGTGCTAACCAAACCGCTCATGGGGCAAATGGCCTGTTGCCCCATAGTTACATCACTGTTGTGAAAGAGGTGAGACATTTGGGTAAAGATGTAATTTGGAAATGGTTGGCTACTGGAATATGCTAATAATTTTGTGAAAAAATACATAATATCAACCTTTGTTATAAGATAAAGCATGACGTCATACTCTGATGACGACTTGGATGTTCTAAGAAAAACATTGAGTAGCTATCTCTTTGGGTACCGCTAAGGCAATAAAAAGGAAGCAAAGAAAGTATCAGGTGAAAGTTTTGTAAAGGTAACTTCTAAAGGCTAAGGGAGTCTCTGCCATAAAAATTTATTTAGCCATCTTTAAAAGGAAGGACACAATTTATATTCACAAAGAAAAAGTAAATGCCACTTGTGCAGCAAATAACAAACCCAAACCAACTCTCAAAAATACATCAAGTCAGGCTGCTTCCCTAATCAAAGCTCCCGATATCAAGCTAGAAGGGACACAGAGAGCGATGGATTAATAGAAACTAGAACAAGAAAAAGCAGAAATTCGATCATTCATTTTACTTCAAGTCGATAAAAAAACTACTCTGCGGGAAACTCGGTTAAGCAACAACACAGTTGAGCACAACACAACTATGCAAAACACAGTTAAGCACAAATTGCCACTTTCTGTTTTTGCTAAGACAGATATAAAACAACTTATTTAAAAAACAACAGGGGATTCGAAAGCACCATCCTCTAGAACCATCCATCGTCACATAAGTCTTGCTCACAGAAAAAACAACAAGTCGTTTTTTCATACAGCTAGTAACAGCCTTTTTCGGCAATCCAGTTGCAATCAGGAAGTTTTCACTGACAGATAGATATTCCGCGCTGTGACGTGATTCTGCAAACAATGTCCGTCAAAGCCTGTAGCATTTTTTTTTGTTGTTTTACTTTTTTTTTTTTCTTGGGGGGGAAAACTTTGATGTTTTGCAGAGTCTTTCCATTTCTCGGTTAGACGTGCTCGAAGTTTCATGTTTTTGCATATTCTTTACATTTATTGTTGTTACAAGCTCATGTTGGATTTCGGTTCATTCGAAAACTTAGCCAATGACATCCCTGAAAAAGATTGCTTAGAATCTTCAGTTGAAGTTGAAGATGTCAACCCCACAAACAAATGTGTAACGAACTGTAATTGAACAAGCACATTTTTGAAATTATTTTTTTCTTAAAGGTTTCTCATCTGAGATCTTTTCACACATTTGAAATTTCTAGGTTTTTGATTAATCGTTCTCCTTGATCTTTGACACCATTGCTATAGGATACGTTAAGTAATGGCGCAAGAACCACAAGAGGCCCCCTCCAACTCACCCATGTTAGAGTTAATATATCCTTAAGACCTATGGTAGACTTCACTGAAGAAAGCTTATTCTAGTCGTGTCAAAGTTTCAAGTTTAGTTCTACCCATCAAAAGTTACATGCCGAGAAATTTGCCTGATTTTTCGAAAAAGGGGGAAACACCCCCTATAAAGTTTATAGAACCTTAATGAAAATCACACCATCAGATTCATCGTATCAGTGAACCCTACTAACGAGGTTTCAAGCTCCTATCTGCAAAAATGTGGAATTTTGTATTTTTTGGCCAGAAGAAAGATCACGGATGCGCGTTTTTATTTGTTTTTTTTTTTTTTTTTCTTGGGTGCTCGTATCGACCATGGTCCTAGATTATCTTGGAAGGGCTCTTCAAAGGAAATTGAAAGTTTTAGTGCATTTTTTACCCATAATTGACCAAAAACTGGAGGGCAACTAGGGACCCCTCCAAAACTAATTTTTTTTTCCTAAAATCACCCGATCAAAATTTCAGATAGCCATTTCGTTCAGCATGGTCAAAAATATAATAACTATATCTTTTAGGATACTTAATTTTGTCCCCCCAGAACAGTCCCTAGGGGAAGGGCCGAAAGTTATGAACTTTACCCAATGTTTACATATAGTATTGGCTATTGGAAAGCATAGAGACGTTTTTTTTTTTTAGGGGGGATGTTTTCTGGTTGTGGGGAGGGGGGGGGTTACGGTGAGCCGCAAAATAAAAACCTACATTAATACAAAACGCTCAAAATATTAAATAAAAAAAACAGTTTTGTTTAACTGTAAAGTCATAAGGAGCGACCTTAAAACTTAGAGAAACAAACAGAAATCATTCGTGTACGAACGAGGGTTCGCCGACCCTCCTCAACGCCTCGCTCTTTACACTAAACTTTTTTTATTGTTTAACAAAAAAGTTGTGAGAAAGAGTCTAACTACTAAAAAGGCTGAATTGACAGTTTTGGATTGGTTTAGGACTGACAGTTTTAGATTGTTTTAGATTGATTGTTTTAGATTTACAGTTTTGCATTGACAGTTTGGAAAGTTCGCCCTACTCGTAGCAAGTGGCAACCCTTATGAGAAGTTAATGAGAGACTAGAAGTTTAATGTTTCAGATTGAAACCCATTCATTTTCTGAACTAAAGACAAAGAAATCTTTCCTGAAGCTGCTAGGTGTCACTCTAAAGCTCTTAGCGTACCAACTACTTATATGCCAAGCGAACAGGCAGTTTTTGATCTCCGATTATTTCATTTGCGAAAGCAGTATGCCAGGACCATTGTCCAAAACGCTGGAAAAACATATGTTTGAAATGGTAATCTTTGAGGCTTGAACAAATGATGCTACTATTTATTAACTTTACAAAACTTATCACGGTCACCTACAAAAACATTGTTTTCTTCAAATTTAGTGTTTAAAACAGCTCTTTTCTTTTTTGTACAAAAAAACAAAACAAAACAGAACATGTCTTCTGGTTTTTTTGTTAACCTGTTCTGTTTCCTGTTCTGTTTCATACAAGCCCTGTTTATTTTATTCTATTTCTTTAGAAAAACAGAACAGTGCCCTATGCTTGCTTCAAAGGCACCACCCTGGACTTAGCATTTTTCGGGGGGGAGGGGGGGGGTTATTTTCCAGGGTGATAATCGCAAGGGATAAACACCTAGAACCATCACCGAGATGTTGCAGATACGCTCTTCTAATAGTCAGCATTCACATATTCTTATATTTGATACCCACCCCTCAAAATTTCTGAAACTCGTCGGAAACTTTGTTTTTGTTTTTAACACAGCATGTCCTTGATTTTATCAATACTCCCCTAAACACCTTCCTAAAATTGATCGTGCTTTTAAATTGGTGTTTAAAATTATGACAAATTAAAAGTTGACTATTACTTTGCTAGAGTTAGAGGACGACAACTTAGAATTTTGTAGTGTGAAAAGCTAGACTTAGTCGGATAAATCACAAAACCCGATCCAATAGAGTGATCCAATCCCAGATCAGTCTCTAGATCCTAATAGACTGTTTATGTTTTCACTAATAAGTTAAAACTTATATAAGTCAAGTGTTTTTTTAGTAAGGGTAATAGCTATAACTGTAACAGAGCGTAACAAGGTAAAGGGGATTGAGGTTCCAAATCCTTAACGCCTCGCTCTTTACTTCTAAAGTTTGAGTCTTTCTCACAACTCTATTTTTCAAAACAATAAAAAATTTTAGCGTAAAGAGTGAGGCATGGAGGAGGGGACTGCCCCTTTCATAAAACGGAATAATTTCTGTTCGTTTTAATGTTGCTCCTTATCTTCAGTTAAAAAAACTGTTTTTTTTTATTTATCTTAAAAAAACATCCGACCTGTTTTTTTAACAAAAATGTGTATCACTCAGTGCGTACTTCAGTTAACAAACGTACTAGACCACTAAAGTAGGAAATCTTGTGAAATACCTACCTAGCGGGAAATATTGTTCTTAAATGTAGATAGCACTTAACTATCGATAGCTGTGGAGTCATCAAAAATATTAAAACAATTTTCTAAATGTTGCTTTATTTTCTCTGAAAATATTTTTTTTAAGAGACCGTGAGTAATGAATTCAATGAAAAAATTGAATTAAAAGTTACTGTCATTCAACGTTTTAATTGATTCAAATTAGTATTGTTTTTAAGAGCTGTGGTGTAAACCCAGTTCCATGAGGTATTATTAACAGCCTCTTGTGCGGAATGTTATATCTCCAGAATTTATAAAACACTTACGTGACATCAACAGCCATGTTGTTGGCGTCAATAAAATAACACCAGCTGAATTAATAGCAATGTACCCTGTATCGCTGGCTATACATTTTTCACAAAAAAATGGAGGGCCATATTCAACGACCATGATGTGTTTGTTCGTTTTTTTCTCATGGGAAAAACCGCAAAAAAAAAAAAAAAAAAAAACAGAAAAGATTTATGGCATTGCTCGTACAGATAAGGAAAGGTACGTCACTTGATTACAATAACTCATTGCTTTTGGCCGATTTGTCAAATGCTGATGTCATATATATTGGTCATTATTGAATTCCAAGCGTGCCATACTATATAACAGACTATATGACGAAAGGTGCGAAGCAGAATTTGATGAGATATGTGAGAAGAAGTAATATGTATACAAAGGTCTGGGCCCACGGGCAAAGTCATTTCCATTAAACTCAGTTTATACGACGGCGTCAAAATTGGAGCAGTAGAGGTGGCAGATAGGCTTCTTGGCACAAAATTGTACAGTTTCTCGCGAGATAATTTAGATTTCTGTTCTGGATTTATGCACTAAGGTGACTGAACTAAAAGAACACTTAAAACATTCAAGGAAATTGAAGTAATGCGAGTAAGGATCCCCGAAATCGGATCTGTATGTTTGCACACTGGGTAGCTGATGTTTATCCAAACAGGTCAGAGGCATATGGAACACATAAGTCTATATGAGCTGTTATCATGGTATGACCACGTGAACGACGGGGCAGTGATGAAAAATGTTACTAACAGCAGGTTCATTTTTTTTTACGACGACGCACTGACTAAACCACACATCATAGAGCACAGAAAAGGGTGAAGAGACAATCTTAAGTGAAGATGTTGTCAAATGACTTCAATTCCTTAACTTTTAGATCAGAAGAGAATTGTTGAACAAATTTGCGTAATTAATTTTAGCGTAAAGAGCAGGTATTGTGAGGAGGGGGCAACGCCCTAATATACGTTAATAATAATTTTTTCGTTTTAAGTTTCACATGTTTGTTCTTTACTTTTAAATTGAAAATTCTTGTTTTTTTACTTAATTTTTTGATCAGTTTTTAAAAATGCCAGGAAATCTGGCTCGGCCACCACGGAAAAATGCCCTCCTTCCAACGGATACATTCTCTAGACAATTGTTATCCTGGTAAATATCTGCCACGGAAATTACCCTTAACAAACAATCTCCATGCGTAAAATTGACCCGGTGACAAGAGAAAGCAAGACATAAAAAGAATTTTATAATGAGAATACTTGCAAATTCCCTCAGCATAAGGTTCTCCTGAAAAAATTCCCCCTGGAACTTCCCTCTCCATGCAAAATTCTTCAAGGGTAAAACTCTCCCAGCACGTAAAAATCCCCCCTCACCCCAAGAAACGTATGCATGCTTTCCCAATAACAATTACTATACTGTAAGCAATGGGCAATTTTAGAACTTAAAGACATAACTTCCCCAGGGGCCTTGGGGATTGTGGTATCTTCGAAGGTATAGTGATGTGGCCTTTCAACTATGCTGAACAAAATGGCTATCTCAAACTTTTTGGTCGGACAGGGATTTGACCGAAAGGGCGCTATTTGCCCTCCAATTCTTTTTTCATTACTTAAAAGGGCACTACCTTTTAATTTCATTTGGAAGAGCGTTCTTTCGATATCTAGGACCACTGGGTCAATTTTATTGGCATGGTAAGAGATCGAGAGATATTTATTTCAAAAAGATCACTATCACAAGGCTCAATAAAGGGTCGAATTCGGACTTTGGAGGTCGACAAATTATAAGTGGTTGCACTAAAACCTGTCAAAAATGCAAAGAACACAACGAAATAGAAAATCATAATTAACAATCATTTTAAAAGTCAATAATTAAACTGTAAAAGTCACATTAAAAAATTAAACAATATACAAACTGTCAACACTAAAACTTAAATAAATACAAATGCCAGAAAAAGAATTAGAACGGGCTATAAAAAGGGGGAATAAGCAAATATCACACAAAAAAGAACGAGACATAAATACATTTAAATTAAAAGGGAAGCTAAGTAAAAGTTTTCAGTAATTCAACTACAAGCAATGAGGTTCAAGAACCTTGGGCAGTACCATCAGCTGAATAAACAAGAAAGAGAGGCGGAAAAGAAACTAATTGAAGACCTTTCACATTCATTTTTCCTGTAAGGAAGGGGACTAAAAGTTTCTTTCGTATCTGGAAGTAACGCAGCGAATGGGGACAAATCAAGATGTTGGGCTCAGAAGTAGCTCCAGGGCGGCCGTAATCTGGATGGGGAGAGACGTTTGGTGAATTTACCTGGCCGCCCGAGGGTTTTTGTTTATGACATTTTTTTGCACAACGGAGGCACATTGAACACGCCTCATTTTGCTCCAGGATATTAAGACCAGCCTTTTTTAGTAGTCAGAGAGTATGGCAGCCTTGCCTTCTTTGAAAATTATTTCGCAAAGCCCTTTTTTCGAATTGATTTCGATTTTTCTGATTCCTTCGCGAGAGATACCAGGTGCCCAAAGCTTGAACAGGCATAATTCTAGATGCGAAGCGAACAAAATGCCGCATGCCTACCGATTATATTTACCGTCTCAAAAAAATGATATCCTTTTTATAGGTGGGAACTAATTTCAAAATTCAACTGATTATCTTCCCTGAAAGTTATAAACTGGTTAGGAATTTGGATCGAGAGATGCTTTGCCTTCTTCTCCGCGCCGTTTAGAACTCCGATCGAATGAATATTTTTAATACCTCTAACCATCGTTAAGATTTATTTTTCAGAGTATTTGAAAATAAGCCTGCACGGATGATTTGTCCTTGTTTGTTTCTTCCTAAAAGTACAAAACATAAAATGATGATTTTGCCAAGATAAAGTAAAGTATTCGCGACAATCTTTTTTGTATTAAATTTAAAAATACAAGTTTTTATTTAACTGAAAGGTAAGTGAGCGGACAGTAAAATCTTTCAACGAACAGAAATTATTTCTGTATATGAAGAGGGGCTTTCCCCTCCTCAACGCCCTTGATCTCTACGCTCTAAAGTTTTTTATTTGTTAAAAAAAAAATAGAGTTGTGAGAGAAAGTCAAAGGGGGTTTTAGCCTGTAAAAGAGCAAAGGCCGTTGAGGAAGGACAGCCCCTTTTCGATATAACGAATAATTTGCTGTTCGTTTTAATGTTTTAATGTCGCTCCTTACTGTTCGTGACAAAAAATTTTTTTTTTTATTTAATTTTTGAACATGTTTTGAATAAATGCAGGTTTTGATCTTGGCATCCCAGCACAATGAATAATTAAAGACAAAATTTTCATATTAATTTGACTTTTATTTTGTTTAATATGGCGTTCCTCGAAACTTGATTCATTTTTATTTACTAACGTTTGTTATGTATTAATAATATACGTAACTTACGCATTAATTTACGTAACGAACTCCCTATAATTCATATATGTTTAATACGTAATATTAGGGTGTTCGCCCCCTAGTCAATAAATAAATAACCTTTTTGTGCAATCTTGTAAGCGAAAGTATCGAATTTTTTTCGCAATTTCTTTAAACTGACAGCTTAATCACAAAGGCCGTTTAAGTAGAATAAAATAGTTCTTATGAAAGTACTAAAGAAAGCTCTGGCTTAAGAGTGATGTATTGACTATGGGTAAACCCAATCATATATATAATATTTCCTGTTCGTTTAAAGTTTTAATGTTTTGCTGTTTGCAGTTTGAAAACTTGTTTTTTTTTTTATATTTTAATTTCTGATCTTTTTTAAAATAATGCTGGAAGTCCTCGGCGTCCCCCTTCATAGCAATGGTGCACCACTTCCCCCATGAAAACTTCCTTCATTTCATTGAAGATTCCTCCCACATACCTTCCCGACCCCCCCCCCTCTCTCCTACAAGGAATAATCTCCCATGAAAACGTCCTTACTTTATACTTCCCAATAACCAATTACTGATATGTTTACAATTGGGTAAAGTTTCAATAACGTTTCAGCCCTCCTCTCCGGGAACTATTGGGGGATTAAGTCATCCTAAAAGACATACTTAGATATCTTTATCGGAACATAATTAACAAACATCATGGTTATCGCAAAATTTTGATCAGGTGACTTTGGGAAAAAATGAGCGTGGGAGGGGGCGCTAGTTTCCCTCCATTTTTTTGGTCACTTAAAAATGGCACTAGAACTTTTAATTTCCATTCCAATGAGCCCTCCCACGCTAATTCTAGTACCACGGGGTCGATACGAGCACCCCTGGGAAAATAAAACAACAACTAAAACACAGCACCCGTTGATCTTTCTTCTGGCAAAAAAATGTAAAATTTCCACATTTTTGTGGATAGGCGGCCTTGAAACCTCTACAGTAAGGGTTCTCTGATACGCAGAAATCATGATGTTGTGATTTTTCATTAAGGTTCTTTAAAAACTTTTATGGTGTCTTTCCGCCCTTTTTTCTACCATCCGCCAAATTTTCTCAGGCACGTACTTTTGATGGGTAAAGATTAAACTTGATGCCACTTATATATTTGAAAATCATCATTAAAATCCGATTCTTTTGGATGTATCTATTTGTAGCAAAATAACCGTTTTCTAGAGTTTCGGCTACCATCATTGAGCCGGGTCCCAACAACCAATATTATATGTTAACATTGGGTAACAGTTAATACTTTCAGCCGCTCCCTCTGGGAGCTTTGAGGGATTAAGTCATCCTAAAAAACACTTTGTTATAATATTTCGACCATGCTTGAACAGACATGGTATGCTCAAAAATTTTTTATCAGGTGACTTTTTGGGAAAAAAATGAGCGGGGTGGGGAGGAGGCCTAGTTGCCGGCTCCATTTTTTTTAGTCGCTTAAACAGGGGCACTAGAACTTTTTAATTTTCCGTTCCAATAAGCCCTCCCTCACGATATTTTTCCAGGTACCACTGGGTTCGATACCATCACCCCTGGGGAAAAGAAAAGCAAAAAAAAAAAAAAAAAAAAAAACAATAATAAACACGCATCCGTGATCAAGTGCTTTCCTGTTCTTCTGCAAAAACTGGAAAATGTCCACATTTTTCGTAAGATAGGAGCTTGAAAACTCTACAGTAGGGTTCTCTGGATACGCTGAATATGATGGTGTTATTTTTTCATTAAGGTTCTATAACTTTTTAGGGGTCCTTTCCCTCGTTTTTTTCGAAAAATCAGCCAAATTTTCTCAGGGCGCGTAACTTTTGATTTGTAAGATTAAAACTTGATGTAACTTTTATATACTTTTGAAATCCAGAATCTAGAATTAAAAATTTGGATTCTTTTGATGTATCTATTGGTATCAAAATTCCAAATTTTTTTTAGAGTTTCGGTTACCATTGAGCCGGGTAGCTCTCCTTACTTACAGTTCGTTACGCGCGAACTGTTTGATTGCTTAATTTGTTTTGGCCTTTGTCTTTTACAATAATTAAAAAATCTTGTGTGAAAGCGAAGTTAAAAAAAGGCAAAGTGCCATATTAATTATGGCTTATAATAATATAACAATGATAATAAGCAGAAATTAATGCTTATAATAATTCAAACTCGAAACGATCAGAAATCAATATTAAAGAATAAATGAACCCCAAAACGAAGAAAGAACTTAAAATAAATGATTTTAGTTAAACCAATGGGTAAAAGATACTGAACTAAATTTGTAAATAAATCTTGAAACTACAAAAATTAATTTATTTGTTAAATTAAATCAAGTTAAACTTTAAAACGAAAAGAAGTTCATCAAGCACGGTGTTTGGTTATTTCTTTCTCACCCGACTCTAACTGCTAAAGTTGTAAAGCCTATTGTAAATCCTTTGTGCTTTTTAATGATTTTTTTTTTTTTTTGGAGTCTTTTTTTTTCGACAACTAATAAAAAAAAAAAATCACTAGAATAATCAAAGACCCCGACCGGAAAACCACTAATGAAAACAAAATGAATATTTTAATATATAATGATATTAATCCAAAGAAAGTCAGCAAATTTAGATTTTTTTTTCACAAATCTAATAATAAAAATTCTTTGTTTTAATTTTTAATTTCTGTTTTTGTCTTAAAATCTTTTAATTCTTGAATTAATTTGTTTTTCCTCATAAGTTTTGTCGCAGTCGAAAGTATTCACAGTTTATTGTAGTTGTAAGTAATCATGGGGTAAGCATTGTCACAGTCGCAAAAAGTTGCGGTTGCAAGGAGTCATAGTTACAAATAGAGTCACACTCTGAATCTTAAATGACCTTAGCGCACAGTCAGTAGTTTACAAGTAGTCGAGTCCACTAGAATTCACAATCATAAGTGCGGTAGCTATAGAAATATAAACAAGGTCCGCAAGTGGTTACATTAACAGACAGATACAAAGTAGTTGCAGCCGCAGGCACAAATAATCGCAGTCAGAAGTAGTCCCCTTAGCCGTCAACAGTCGCAGCCACATGTAGCTATTGTCCCAGGTCACAAGTGCAGTCGTGTTCGAAGTTGTAGTTTACAGTGTAAGTACGAAAACGGTCTTGAAAGTTTCAAGTTGATATCTTTGGTCGTTCGTGTAAGAAAACTGTATATGTGTCTTTTTGATAAAACCGTATGCATAAAGTGGCTTTTTTGATTTAGTTAATCATTTCTCCGACCAATTCCTGAAGTTTCACCTCAAAACCTTTAATCTGTTCTATATCACAGAGCATCAAAGATTCTTACTCTTTTCCAATGATAAATTTCTGTATAGAAACAATGAATGCATTTGCATAATTTATAACCTTCCCAGGGGGCTCCCGGGGGGGCATAATATTCTCAGAGGTATAGGGGTTATCAGACTTTAGTCTATTATAAACTAAGTAGCTATTTCCTAATTATGATCAGTGATGAAGGAGAGAGGACGAGGGGAGAGGAGAGGAGAGGAGGTCTAAAACAGACAAGAAGAGCTCTCCACATGTCCTAAGAAGTTCAACTTAACACCCCCAGTCGTTCCTTAGATATGGCTTATTGCCTTTTTTCAAATCATGTATTTGTGTATTTTTTTTTATTGTTATTTGATTTTGTTTCAGCTTCTCCTCAGCATTTCATGAAAATGGTCAAAAGTAAATTAAGCGTCAGTCACAAGTAGTCGTAGTAACAGCCGCAATTTGTCGTCCAGTAACAGTGGTAGTCGCAACCAGGTCATAGTTTTAGCCGCAGCAGCAGTAGTAGGTCTAGCAGCAGTTTCCCAAAAAGTTTTAAGTTAATACCTGTAGCTTTTTCCAAAGATATTTACAGTTTCTCCCTATGGCTAGCTTGATATACAGTGTCTTTTGCTTTTTTGCGGGGGGGACACATCCATGATCAAACGTTTTCCCTTTTGCAATGATAAGTCCTGCACTGACTTGCCCAAGAGTAAGCCACGGGCACTATTTCCGTTTCTAATTTGCTTTCAAAGAACCTGTTTCTGTTCTGTGTTCATAACACAAAAAAAAAAAAAAGACAGAACACAGATGACCTATGTTTTATTTACCGGTTCTGTTTCTGTTTTTATAATAGATATTTTGTCCTGTTTTTGTTTTTATTTTCCTATCTGTTTAGTCTTCTGTTCCTGATTTTGTTTTAGTGATACGAGAATGAGATATTGGGGAGTTTTCAAACTTACAAAATAGTGTTTTTAATCATAATTTGAAATTCTGAAAAGGTGACGTTACATCCATAATAGTTTTAGAATTGGAGCGTCAATATAAAGAAAAGTATGTAGTGTTTCTAACATATCAAATGGTGTGCTTTTTTGATTTGTTTCAGCTAGGCAGAATCACAGCTTAGGAGTCAGATGAGAGTAGGCATGTGTTTAAATGGAGAACAGTAAAGGTGCAGTTTAGTTCAACAAAAACAAACTTATTTTTACTGTATGTTTATTTAGCCAATTGAGCAGCAATATTGCACAGAATACTATCCTCAGGTGAAAGAGGAGGATATAAACAAATTGCTTATTACTGAATATTCTGGTACTGTTGGTAGGGCTTCTGCAACCTGCACTACGGGGAAAACTTATCTGCACCATTTAACTGAGAGAACTTAAATTTACTGTTTTTATGGAATTCATGCTGCTATATAACAGTGACTCGCCATAACTATTCTACTAACTTATAAGTCCCACATGACAATAAATTACTAATTATTTAACTATAACTTTTTTATTACTTAGTCAGCAGAGGGATGTAAATGTCTTAAAGTCTTTTCCAGAAGAAATGCGTGTTTTTGCTGGCAAATCTTTATTGCAAGAGCGTAAACAAGTTTGGGCTGATTTTTTAGGAAGGGCCAAAGTTCTATAAATTGCTGATACACTTATCTCATTCATTAGGGTAACAATCTTTAGGTAAATACGATATTGTTTTGCCCTATAGCACATGAAATTAAAAAAAATTACTAAGTAGTATATTATTTTTTGTACCTGTCTCTTAAATACCTATTATAGACAAGCAAATTCCTGTAAAAATTAACTTTGGGGTTGTGAAGGGTTTATATTTTTAGGAAACCGTAATTGAGAACTGTCATTTTGCTTTAGTCGCCAACAGATTTTCTTGGCTCTATGTGCTAACAAAATCACTCAGGAAGCAAATGGCCTGTTGCCCACTTAGTTATATTGCTGTTGTGAAAGAGGTGAAGACATTTGGGTAAAGGTTTAATTTTGGAAATGGTAGGCTATACTAGAATGTGCTAATAATTTTGTGAAAAATACAATCAACCTTTGTTATAAGATCAGCATGACGTCATACTCTGATGACGACTTGGATGTTCTAAGAAAAACATTGAAGCTATATTTCTCTGGGTACCCTAGGCAAATAGGAAGCAAAGAAAGTATCAGATGAAACTTCTGTAAAAGGTCTCTACTAAAGGCTAAGAGAGTCTCTGCCATAAAAATTTATGTACCATCTTAAAAGGAAGGACACAATTTATATTTACAAAGAAAAAGTAAATGCTACTGGTGCAGCAAATAACAAACCCAAACAAACTCCACAAAAAAAATACATCAAGTCAGACTGCTTCCCTAATCAAAGCTTCCGATATCAAAGCAAGGGACAGAGAGAGCGATGAACTAATTAAAACTAGAACCACGAAGAGCAGAAATATGATCATTCTTTACTTCAAGTCGATAAAAAAAACTACTCTGCTGAAACTCTGCTGCAAAACACAGTTAAGCACAAATTACCAACTTTCTGTTTTTTGCTTAGACAGATTATAAAACAACTTATTTAAAAAACAACAGGGGGGATTCGAAAGCACTATCCACTAGAACCATCCATCGTCACATAAGTCTTGCTCCCAGAAAAAACAACAAGTCGTTCTTCCTACAGCTAATAACAGCCTCTTCAGCAATCCAGGTTGCAATCAGGAGGAAGTTTTCACTGACAGATAAAATATTCCGCACTGTGGCTGATTCTCTCGAAAAAAAAACTCGTCAAAGCTTGTAGCAATTACTTGAACTTGATATTTTGCACAGTCTTTCCATTTCTCGGTTAGACGTGCTCGAACTTCATGTTTTGCATATGTTTTACATTTATCTGTTACAAGCTTATTTGGATCCATTTCCGTTCATTCAAAACTTAGCCAATGACATCAGAAGACACATTAGAGTTGCTAAAATTGATAAAATAAAACTGCGAAAGATATTTAGAAACTAAAAGGTTTCGCTGCTTACAGCAATCAAACCGTGTACCTTTAAAAGATGTTGCAAGAGAGTTGCCCTCGTTCCCGCATCCTTTCTGACATGAAAGTGCGATGGAACAGCACATTGAGAATGACTGAGTACAAAAAACGTAAGACGCCTGTAAACTGTTTTTTTTAAACATTTGATGAATTCCACAATTCCTTTAAAAGTTTCTGGCTTATTTCTAATGGATCGACTGTAATAGAACAGGCCAACATTTTGAAATTCTTCTTTTTTTAAAGGCTGTCTTATCTGGATCTTTCAACATTTGAAAGGTTTTTGAATTGTTCCTCTTTACCTTTGACACCCATTGATATAGGATATATTAAGTAATGGCGCAGGAACCCAAGAGGCCCCACTCCGACTCAGCCATGCCTTAGAGCCTAATAGGCCTTAATAGACTATGGTAGACTTCACTGAAGAAAGCTTAGTATTCTAGTCGTTTTTGGACAGAACCAGAACAGGTTTCAAACAGTTCGCGGTATCGAACTGTAAGTAAGGAGCAACCCAGTTCAATAGTAACCAAATCTCTAAATAATGAATTTTTGATACCAATAAATGCACCAAAAAAATTAAATTTTAATGCTCATTTCAAATATACAAGTCTTATCAAGTTTAGTTCTACCCATCGAAAAGTTACATGCCTGAGAAAATTTGCCTGATTTTCCAAAAAAGCGGGGAAAAACACCCCTAAAAGTTGTAGAACCTTAATGAAAATCACACTGTCAGATTTCATTCGCATCAGTGAACCTAACTAACGAGGTTTCAAGCTCCTATCTGCAAAAAATGTGGATTTTGTATTTTTTGCCAGAAGAAAGATCACGGATAGCTTCAATGTTTTTCTTAGAACATCCAAGTCGTCATCAGAGTATGACGTCATGCCGATCTTATAACAAAGGTTGATTGTATTTTTTCACAAAAATTATTAGCACATTCTAGTAGCTTAACCATTTCCAAAATTAACCTTTAGCCAAATGTCTTACCTCTTTCACAAACAGCAATGTAACTAAGGGGGCAACAGGCCTTTTGGTTCCTGGGCGGTTTTGTTAGCACATAGAGCCAAGAAAATCTGTTTGCCGACTAAAAGCAAAATGACAGTTCTCAATTACGGTTTCCTAAAAATATAAACCCATTCACAACCCAAAGTTAAATTTTTACAGGAATTTGCTTGTCTATAGTAGGTATTTAAGAGACAGGTACAAAAATAATATACTACTTAGTAATGTTTTTTTTAATTTCATGTGCTATAGGGCAAAACAATATCGTATTTACCTAAAGATTGTTACCCTAATGAATGAAGATAAGTTGTATCAGCAATTTATAGAACTTTGGCCCTTCCTAAAAATCAGCCCCAAACTTGTTACGCTCTTGCAATAAAGATTTGCCAGCAAAAAACACGCATTTCTTCTGGAAAAGACTTTAGACTTGAAACCCTGTGCTGGTGAGGACAGGGTTCAAGCTCTGTGTGTTACTGGTTATTATTTTTGAAACGGGGGTCAGTGTCGTGACTCTCTCAGATAATCCAGAGTTGACTGAGCTTAAAATGGGAACCTGGAAAATTCATGGGAAGGAGAAACCGGAAAGGGTGTGCAAAATCACAGGATAGGGACTGTAAAGTCGAATAGTGTATTCTTTACATTACCTATATGTGTTTGTCACTTTTATTTAATTGCACCAAAACTGCCACTAATATCGTCAATTCTCTACATATAAAACCCAAAAACATTTTTTTTTTTGTTGCCAAAATAGTTGAACTGTATGTCTATAGTAGATATGATCAACTATAGTTGGACCTGCCATATAGTTGAACACCTGCCATATAGTTGAACTTGCTTTATAATTCTTTGTCACCTGAATGTTTTCTCCTTTTTTTTTCTGTAATGTTTCTTCAGAAATTGTTTTTAAAGGGAAGAAAGAAAGAAAAACAATCCTAAGAAACAGAAAAGCATTGTTTCCTAGAGATAAAAAATTATGAAATCCATGTTTTTTTCTTCGTCACTAATTTAACTAAATTAATTACCAGTAGACTTCTTAGGGAAGGTAAGGATAAAGTTTAAAACTCCGAACAAGCAGCAGCTAGATTTATCTGGGATGTTTAGCCTACAATGAGTAGAAATTGCTATGAGTCAAGAAATGGAACATAAAACTAAAAATAAGGGCCTCAAACCCTGCTAGTGGACTAGCAGGGCCGTCACGTATGGGGGGGGGGAGACACTAGGTAAAATAAAAATCCGGTAAAATTCTTTGTTCGGTTCAATAAAGACCACGAAAATATTGACATGTCATCTACAGAAATTTCGAAACTTTGTCGCTAAAAGCAGCAGTGTTACTGACCCCTGCCGTGATTTTATAGATGGTGCCCCACAACTTTTACATTTGGTAAATAAACAGCATTAAAATAGTGACATGATATGTACCACCAAAATCTAAATCTCTGTTGGTAAATGCAACGGTTTTACTGCAACTACGTGCAGTGATTTTATGTATTGTATTCGAAACGGACATTATGCTAATTATTGACAAAAAACAGTAGGTAAAAATGACCAGTCAGTCGGTAAAATCTCTTGCTCCCCTCCCCCGCCCGACCCGCCGAACATTTTGGTATTTATTAACGCTATTGAACGCCTGCTGACTAGGGTTTGATTTTTCCTTGACAGCATGGTTGTACTAATCTTGATATGAGTAGAAACACTTATTTTGGACTTCGGTACGGTATTGCAATAGATGTGTTCAACAGCCTCGGAATCCTTTAAGTACTGACTTTGGTAAAAAGCGAATTTATATCAAAAGATGTACAGTATTTAATTTATTTAGGTTTTGGACTTGTATATTGCAATACTAGATTCCGTTTTGTAATCAACAAAATATCTTTAAAAGTAAACTTTTAAATACCAGCTTTCGTAAAAGTAATAAATAGTTTGTTAGATATTTACTTGGGGTATTTTGATGTTTGACTTCTGTATTCCCGTGTTAGTCTCAGATTTCTAAGCAACTAGATGAGGAACCTTAAATACTAAGTTTAGTAGAAATTAAATGGTCCTTTGTAAAAATATATACTTGCAATTTTAATTATTTCAAATTATTAGTATCGGTTCATTTTTACCATTCTCCAAACAATTTGAAAATTAATATGAGTCAAAATAGATAAAAATGTTGGTATAAGCTCAGTTTGAATGTGGAGGGATGGATTCTCTAATCGCAGCCGTTTTTTAAAATTCCTTGCATGCCTCTGATTTACAACTAGGTACAACATATGCACTATTTGTAAAAATATATACCAAATATGTTTTGTTTCCGGATATCTATAGGCTTATAGCCCCAGATTATAATCAGCATGCTAGAAAAATTCTTAAGCACCAGCATGTGTGAAATCAACAACCTTTTGGTGAATATACACGTATTGTCTTTAGCTTAAAGCAGTCCTGCTGGGATCTAATGAATTAATATCATAAATTAAGATAGTTAGGACTATTTGCTTTGAATAGCCCCCCAATTAATCATGCTCCCAAATAGATAGAACATGTCTATTCTTATGAAGTTTGAGGGGGTGCGTGTGTGTGCTGGAGGGGCATTGGAATAAGGATTCCACTTCGAGCCATTCAGCTTCTTTTTATTAGAAAAAATTATAATGATTTAAATTTTAATGTCAACTATAAAAAACAAAGGACCCTATCTAGGCCCCTTCAATCATTGCTCATTGAAAATCTTTGCCTGACTTCTTTTGTCAAGTTTGAGATATTCAACATTTGTAAAATGTGCATTATTAGTATGCCAATAGAATGTGTTAGATTTTGGACATTCCTACATAGTTTCTAAGTGATTAGAAGAAAAAAGATCCAATACTCCTAGATTGTGGCCGGCAAATTCTGAAGTCCTATACCCTTCTAGACATGATTGCGTTTGTGGATTTACGGTGGAATGTTGGGGCATGGTCCCAAGAACCTGACTTTATTCAACTAATTCCAACAAGGTACAGAAATTCCATATTAAGATTTAGCTACGAAGCTGTATTCTCATGAAGACTATTTGCATAAGTTGATGTTTTGGAACTGCTGGAATATTTTAGCCCCTACAGACACCTGTCCTAATTTTGCATTCAGGTAGAGGTAGGCTATGGAGGTCTCAGCTTTCAGTTTGAATTCTGGTGTTAATTATGGGAATCGAAAGATATTGGAGGACAACCAGCTCCCCTCCTGAGCCCATCTTTGCTCTCCAGCGGCCTCTTTGTAACTCCCTGCTATATGTGGGGTCAAAATTTTCGATATAGCGCATTGTTCAAAATTGTCGAATAGTCCAATAAATATATCTCTTGGGATAACATGTCCTTCCAAGGCATGCCACAGAGCCTTAAATTAAGAAAAATTGCCAATTGTTTACAGACAGATTTTATACTGGGAAAAGAAGAAGGAGGATGCATACAGGGAGGGTGCTAGTTGGCACAAGAATAGGTAAAAAAAAAAACTTGTTGCCCCTGATCAGACTGAAGCTTAAAGCTGTAGGTTCTTCGGCCAAGAGGAGCCTAAAGTACAAAAAATTAATTTTGGGACGCTTCCCCCCCCCCCCCCCCCACCACTAAGAACTGACCCCAGATAAGGGTCAAAATACCTTTTTTCAAGTAAGATGGAAACTTCCAAGGATTTTTTGCCTGGACTAAAGAGACCACGCATCTTGTTTGGTGGAGTAGGGTGCTAGGGGGCCAAGGAATGGGTTAAAAAAATTCTTTTCTTGATTAGTTTGAAATTTCTTGTCCGCTGGTTCAAGGGAAACCCAGTATAAAAGATGTTTTGGACAAATAAGTATTCAAACGAGGGCCAGTACTTTTTTTTTTTTTGAGCATAGATTCGAAAACTTATGGATTGATATTTCTCTTGGCTTTGAAGTTACATGTAACTCGGCCAAGAGAACCCCGTGTGAAGACGAAAAGTTTGAAACAAAAAAGTTTGTATGACCAAGAAACTAGGTGAAGTATCTTTCTGTTGTGTTTAAAATTGGCCGTTGGTGCAGAATAAATTACATTCAAGCTGTGGTATTTTTAATTTTGTTAGTGATACAAATGAACTTATTCCTGACTCTCAGTTCCGAGTCTTAATTACTCAAAAAAAGGCAAAATAGTAAAGAAAGCAGTCAATTCACGAGGTGAAATTTGAAATTAATTTTTACTGCATTGATTCATGACCTCCCGAAATAATCCTAGATTTTTTTCTTCTCTGATAGCCATGAAATTTACAAGGCCAGGACTAGGTAGGCATCATGAAGACAAAGCATTGTGAAAGCGATGTTTTTTACGGTCGGAATGAAACTTTTAATATAATTACATTGTGCCTAGAAGTTCCTAATGTGAACAATACCCAAAATTCTATGGTAAACACATTGTTAAAATATTATAGCATATATTATTGTTGGTTGGGTATTTCGCCAAATACTCAAGTGTCCCCTCCCCAAACCGTACACATGTTCTTACAATTAACCAATAATAAAGCCATATTGATTAAAAGATGCACAAAAATTAATTTTAAAAAGCTTTTGCCGAACAATGAGAAGTAAAGTGCCATATTAAAGCCAGAACGAACAACAATAAAAAAGAATTTTAAAAAGGGGTATAAAAATGTATTCTTATCTCCTTAATCACAAGATGGGTTATTGGATTGATTCAAAAGCTGATCTACAGCTTTAATTGTCACATCGTGCGTGTCCTGGGTCGGACTACTATAATTATTAAAAGCTTCACTAAATACATAGTATTAAAAGCTTCACTAAATACATAGCTGATAAGTAAGATCTGCCGTTAATTCTCATTTCCTTTCAGGCGATCCTGTTCGATTTCATGCCAATATTATTGCCATCTGCTTACCATTTCAAGGACTACTCACACCCTTTCAATTGCAGTGCATACTCGTGTTGCTGTTAGTGTCAATAAAAAAAAATACTATTATGTACAGTTGATAGTGACTCTCGAGTTATGTATAAATATCTCGAGTGGCTGGATGCTAAGAGGGAGAAAATGTGCCATGAGACAATCAAATATTCGTCAAAATAAAGAGATTGTCTTTCAGTTTGTGTCTTTTTATTTACCAATTAAGCAGTTTACGATTAATTTGAGAAAAGATTGAAGTTATTGTCCAAGGAATGCTAGGGTCGAATCAACAACTGCCTGCAAGAACCGTTTTTGACCCTTAATTGAGCTCCAACCCTTGAAAGGCCAATTGAGCGATTCTATGCTGTGCATTGCAACCGGACGTCGACGTCAACAAGGATTAGAAACTGATCGCAAGAGGACCTAACTTGGTCCAAGCTCTAATTAAAGTAAAAAACTTAGCTAATGAAGGTAATGGAAGTTGCTATTACCCCGGTGCTAATGAGGAGGAGATTTTTATGAGAAACATTTATGGTGTAATGGGTAATTTAATATAAATCTTAAATTAATAAACATAAGCGCATAAAGGAAGTTAATAATAAGTAAATATAGGGAAAAATCTTCGAGTTTATTTCCCCTATTAGGAAAAGAGAGTACACTATACAACTCGTTGAATAGATGTTTAAAAACTGACTTTACACAAATGTTGATTTTACATACTTAAAAGAATTCCACTGAACAACAAAACTGTAAAACGTCGTATACACAAAATCAGCTTATATTGAGTAACTCCAGTTAAAAAAAACAATAAATCTTCTCAGGATTATTTGTTCTTCCTTGAATTTCCAGGACATCAAAAACTGTGAAAAGTAGTTTCATTATAAGTTGATTTTTTTTTTACAAATCAAAATCTCACCTTAGCACTGATCAGATTATAACATTTTTATTTAAACACAAATGAAACATACCATCTTGAAAAAAAGCGCAGATGCCTAGTGGTAAATTTCAGCGCTGCCGATTAAACGAAACTAAAACTAAAGCCGCTTTAAACTAACTTATCAAACAAAAAGAAAAAAAGAATTGGAAATATTGCCCTTTAGATTTAACTTTAAAATAGTTCTTTTTAATCACTGAAATAAACAGATACATTTAGTGGCGCACTTTGAATATTATGGAAAAGAAATGATAGGTCTCAGTTAGAAGTTTGTTTTTTAGAAGTTTGATAGGTCTCAGTTTGTTTTTTAATTTTGTTTCATTTTCAGTTTCAAAATGGGTAAATATTTTAAAGAGATTTCGGAAACATGTAATCTAGCTTAATTAGCTAGATGTAATCTGAGACCTTTATGTAATCTAGCTTAATTAGCATATGCCTAATAAGCTACGTTTTATCCAATATATATACATTGTATCCATTGTTGTATCTAGATGTATCTAGATGTACATTGTATCTAGATGTAAATGATAGGTCTCAGTTTTCATTTCTAGGGGGGGGGGGAGAAATCTAGGGACAGAAAAGCCCTATCTCTGTTAACCTGTTTGTAGGCCTAGAGAAAAAGGGAGATTTCTGTCTTATAGTTCCGTGCTAAAAAGTGTTCTATAATTCCATTGGTATATTTTTTTGACGTATTTTTCATAAGCCAATCATACGATTCCTCATTTCTGTAGAGAAAAATAGTCACGTCATTTTAAATCTGGGTTAAGTAATACAGAGCGGCAAATCTAGACCGACAAGATAATGCAATTTTTAGAGAGACAAATATCTCCCCCTGTTTAAAACCTGGCTGGTTCTTTTGTAAGAAATATTCAGCAAGTAAACTCTGTGTGCCCCTATGAATTGATATTGAGTCGACTAAAATTCAAGATGAGCATGCAACTATAAAATACATATGATTCAACTATAAAAATGATTCTACAACAACAGTTGGTATACGCTGTTGGATATTGCGTCTGATATTTTGCTGTTGCATGAGGAGTTAGTGTTTTACATTTCTTTTTGTCTTATTTTTTCTTTTGCATCAGTAGTTGTTCTGAAGAGTTGCTGTTGAACCTACATTTGCTGTATTTCAATTATTTCATCGACGGATTCATCATTGATATATGCTGTCAAAACACTAAACAGGAACAGGAGCGTTCTTGTTTTTCGGGGGGGGGGGGGGGGGGGAGGGGTGCCCCCCCAATATTTTGGAGAAAAATTATTATATAGCCGATTCTCCTTGACTATCCGGATTACTGCATCATCCATAAGCATAATTTTACGAATAAGCAAAAAAAATGAAAACAGAAATCAGATAGGCTCAAAGAAAGAGCTCTGAGGTACTCCATGATTAATGAAGAAACTATCAGAACAAAGATTAATGAAGAAACCATCAGAACAAGGAAAATCAGCAAGGAATGTTGCTCATCATCTAATAAATCATTAGATGATGTTTTCATTATATTAAATGTCATCTAAATGAAAACTATTCCATTTGACAAAATATTTCGTAAAAGTTAGTTCATTGCCAGATCAGTTTGATTTCCCTTTTATGAGTCCATATTGAGAAGAATGTAGCTTTATTAGGACCTAGTATAATGGTCTACTATCAATTTTTTTCCAAAAACGGTACTGAATACGAAAGCAGATGAATATTGATGAATATTTTTAATTATGAAAATTTCTTTAATAGCTCAGAAAAGCCCCATGGGTCGGTGATAGATTAAAAATTGGTGTCAAAAGAGGGGAAATGCTTTCCGCTATTCGCTTATCAGTTGCAGCAGATTATCTCAATTCATCAGAAGAAAACAATAATTTTTTTTTGTCTTGACGCACAATTTTTGAAAAAGTAAAGGAACTTTTTGCAAGTTGCATTATTACCTGGAACAAGGGGAGAAATCAGCTTCGTGTCGATAGTAGACGAAGTCTATAACCAATAATCCTAAAAAATCACCAAAAATCATCTAAAATATCTTTTGGTCCTGTAATATTTTTCCATTTATTTCCAGTTAATCAACATTAGTACTTTTACTACTATAAGGATGTTTTTTTTTATAAGTCTCCTTTTTTTTCTCATATCAGATTTATATTTTAGAAATTCATCAATATAATATTTACTCTTGGCAAAAATATTGTCTATTTGCATCATAATATTTTCGTTACAAACCTGACGCCGATTTGTCAACTGAACTTTCTGTGAAGAGCATTCTGTCAGTAACAGAAGAAGGACGAAAATATAGTGACAAAGTGGAAGTATTCTATTAGATCTATTCGAAGAATAAATGCTTGTATGGGAGGATTTCGGTAAGTATGACTGACCAGACATATTTAACACAGAGCTAGAACAAACCCTGAATTTGTCAGGCATGAAAACTAAATCTGTTAAGCCAGTTCAACAAAGTTAATTCAACCTTTGACCTATATTATTTAAAGTATCAGACTTACAAGGTAAATGCTTGGCCACTTCTTTCAGAGGCCTTCGACGTATGAGTAAAGTCACAAAATCGTGTTTTGCTACTTCCTCCTTTATTTTATTCTTGATGAAATTGCAGTCAGGGTCAGTCCAATTTTTGCCGAATTTGCTCCATAATGTCAAGCTTTTGATAGATAGTGTGCCAATTTGTAGTAACTCATCACCTTCCTAGGCAAGAAAGAAATCCCTCTTAATCCAAATAGTCAATTTCAATGTTTTGATGGTAAAAAAAATTGCATTTTTAATATAATTGTTTAATGCCAAATTATATAAAACTAAAAGCCAACACCCACTTTCACGTAAATCACAGATAAATCATTTTTTCGGTCGAAAAAGAGACATTCAGTTTTCAAGAAAAGTTGTATTGTCGAAAATGCAACTTTTTCTTTTTCCGATTAAACAGAGGAGTTTCCTTTTGAAGTTTGGGAAAAAGGCAGTCCCTGAAAATATTCTAGCCTACTTTCTAAGAGGCATACAGTCACTTATTTACAATTTTGTATTAGATAAGATGTTCGCGTGAATGGTACTGTTGTAAAATAATAAGTCAGCAATTTAAATCTGATTTGCAGAAGTTCCATGGTATTATTTCAGAATAACATTGGTAAAAAATTGACGGGAAGTGAAGAATTATTACTGCACTAATAATTTAGCATATTCAATCGAAACAGTGCAACAAATGAATGGAAAGAGGTTATGTTTTAATTAAAACTTGGCGTGTTTTACCACTAAGTAAAATTAAATTATCAAGTGGACTGTCAATTATTCTTTTAACAACAATTTTGCATGTTTTGGGTAAATTCCTAGTTCTTTCTTATTGTTGAGAATTTACGCTGGTCTATTTTGAGTAGAAAAAAAAGGATGATGTTGATATTTGCTAAAAGCTAATAAATTTCTGGGACTGGATTTTTGATTATAATGTATGCATGATTCAAGCTTTATTTAAAATTCATTATATTTAAGCCTAACAACCAAAAGTTACCACCCGACTGAGAAAACATCGACTGATTTTGAAAAAAAAACATTAGCAAGTTAAATTATCTAACCTTCAAAAAAGAGAATGACATCTTTTTCCCCGGTGGCTCGAAAATTAGATAAAAAGTATGGCTATTGAGATAACCATAGTTTAGTTTAGAAAAAGTGGGAGGGCCATCGCACCAGAAATAAAGCTCAATGAGGCTAGAAGTATCTCCGTCCGCTTTTTGTCCATCGAACTTGTAAAACTTCTTCCATAGCCTGAAACAACGAAGTCTCAAAATAAATTAGGTAAATGACTGAATGTCACTCCAAAAATATCTTTTTTGTATCGTAGGGCTACTACTACTGCTTTGAAGACTACTACTAAAGCTACGACTACTATGACTAACCTAATGTGGTGAGCTATATTTTAAATATCTAAAATCATTAGGATAAAACTTTGCATCGCATGGGTATATTTTTATAGATAGTCATAAGTAGTTTTTAGTGTTAAGTATATTTGATTAATATTTAAGACACAATAGATAGAAAGGTCACCACCCAGACAATTGCATCTTATTTCAATACATCGAGACAATTTCTAATTCTTGGTTGATAATTTTCAAAAGTTGCTCTCAGCTTAAGCCAGTGGTGGATCCAGGGGAGGGGGGCACGCCCCTCCCTAACATAGTCTAAAGTAGTGTAATTCACTTAATTAAAGCAAGTTTGCGTTAATTAAATTGCTCCTAACGCAAGTTTATCGGATCAATCTATTTTGCCTCCCTCCCCCCGCTAAAAAAAAATCTTGAATCCGCTAATGGTCCGAGCCCTGCATCCTTCCCCTCCTCAATGTCTCGAAATTGCACAAAGTTCTTTGGAAAAGCTTACTTTTTGACGCTTTATTACGGCATTTAAGTACCAAAATAATGTATATAAAATAAAAATAAAAGAATCTTATTGAAAGTCAAAATCATCATATTAACTGCATCAGGGAACACTGCTCTAGAAGTTTCAACCTCCTATATCCAAAAATGTGGAATTTATTGTTTTTTCCCCAGGAATTTTGCCAATTTTTTGTCAGAGATTTTTTTTCCAGGGTGATCGTATCGAACCAATAGTCCTAAAATATTTGGAGCGGGGTCATTTGATTGGAAACCAAAATTTCTAGTACTCTTTTTGAGCGACCGAAAAGATTGGAGGGCAGCTAGCCCCTCTCCTGTGCTTGATTTTTCTTTAAAGTTACCCGGTCAAAAATTTTGAGACAGTCAGTTTTTTCAGCATATCTGAAAGGTTCAATAGCTATCCTTTTGGGGAGAATATGACCCCTCATAGTCCCAGGGGAAAGTGCCAGGTGAAAGTTCCAAAGTGCATACGTAGAATACTTTCCATTGACGATGAAAATGTCCGAACAGAATTTTTTGGGGAGGAGGGGTATTTTAAGTGGAGACACTTTCCACAAACAAGCTTCCCATGACAGGATGGAATTTTTTTTATGAGGGGGTTTGTACCGGCATTATTGAAAAAAAGACCAGAAATAAAAACAAAATTAGTATTTTACAACTGAAATCAAGGAGCAACATTGAAACTCGAAACGAACAAAAATTATTCCGTATATGAAGCGATTGCTCCATCCTCAATACCTTCCTGTTTACGCTAAAGTTGATCTGTTTGTTCCAATTTCCCAACAACGACTCCTGAAACAATAGGGTTGTTTAATTAGAATAAAAATCTTTTCTTAAAGTGCTAAAAAAAAACTCTAGCATAAAGAGAAAGGCATTAAGAAAGGAGGCAACCCCTTCAAATACGGAATAATTTCTGTTCATTTTAATGTTGGTCCTTACTTTCAGTCGAAGAAAAATTTTTTTAATATGACTAAAATCAATAAATTATTAATTAATTAATAAAATAAATTAAAAATAAAAACAATTAAATAAAAGTAATTAAGTAATTTAAACAATAAATTAAAATATAGTCTTACTTTGTAAAACTATAGAATAGAGACTTTTCTTCGGGGTGTAAGGTTATAGAAGAGCAGCATTTCCAAAGATTTTAGATGATTTCGAGGCTAAAAAAATATGCCTGTTAAAAGTTTAGTTCTACCACTCCCCAAACATTTTTTGGTTTGTTTGTGTTTCCTTCAGGGGTGGTTATGTCTGAATACTGGTCTTAGAATAGTGGGAGAGGCCTCACTCAAACGGAAATTAATTTTCTCTAGTGTCCTTCTTAAGTAAAAAAGAGATAGTGACGTAGGAAAGTGCCGATTTTTGCTGTTTTATGCCGTAGAATAAAATTCTGCACCAAAACACAGCCAAAATGCTATTAGTTGAAAATTGCCAATTGGTTAGAATTAGACAAGGGTAAATGACTAGAAATGTACTAGAAAACAAAAGAAGCGAATACCATCTATTTAAACACATATTTCTCATTTCCGGCTAATATTTCAGATGTTTTACTTCACTTCAAGAGGAGGGGTTTAAGAAATTGATCTTGTTGCCCCATAGGCTTATAGCCTTGACTCGTATAGATTATACATTAAGCCTTGGGACATTTGTATTTACTGGACTTTGCCCATTTAGTCCATTTGCTAGGAATGGATATTTTTTTTTGTATTTGGCAAATTGTAGCTAAAAAAACATGTTTTGTATAATGCCTTTTTCCAGCCATATCTGCACTAGAAGTGCCCTGAAAAGGCCATTATGCCGAACTATTGTAGAAACGATGTGCCAAATATAGAAAACCTCCCATTCCAAAACATGGGATGAACAACTGAAGTGCAATTTATACGTATGGCCAAAGCCCAACACGTGATCGAAATGGGTAGTCTCTCAGCCAATAGGGTCCTAGTTTTGGAGGTGTCCTCCTAAAAAAAAGTCTTACATCTAGAATATTATGTTTAGACGGATTTTCTTCGTGATGTAGGGGATGGCTAAACGTAAGGGTTCTTGCCAAAATGCAACTCGACGTTTTATCTCTTATCATCGCGTCTAGCCATAGTGTATATAAGGCAAGGAAGATACTTAGTATGTCTAGCCGTGAAAGGGCTCATTCTTCACAGATACATTTTTGTAGGAAAAGTTGGGCATTTTGTACCTTGTTAAAGTCAGAATCGTGCAACATCATAGATATTATCACGATCGAATCTACAAGTACGACCTCTAACCTCCCCTCTTCAACTCTCCCTCCACCATCAGCTTTTCAGTACACGAGCTAATTCTGAACCGACACAAAGAGCTAAAATCTGACTCGACACAACGAGCCAAGTGCAAACTCCAAACTAACTCTTTGCTGCGGAATTGACCCAAGCAGCAGGACTTTGGTGAAACTCGTCAATGTGTTGACTCCAAACTTGCTGCAAACTTGACCTAAGTCATGTCTCGGTGCAAAAACATGACAAGCAATGTCTGTGCGAGACAATCTTTGGGGTCATTCAAACCATAGAGTTTCATTGAATCAATGCAAAGATTGAATTAATTCCTGACTAGATGTACAATGATATTTTAGCTGAAGCTGGAAAATAAGGTGACGTAACGTGAATACGAGTTAAGTTCCGACTTAATGTATATAATGCTTAAGCTTAAGCTGAGTACAACTCGGTAAAAATTGAACTAAGGCTCGTTTTCCATAAATATGATTGAAGGTATCTTTTATTTTAAACCCCTCCCCCTAAAAGCTAAAATGTCACTTGCACTCAAATTAAAACATTACATATGTAATATTTATTGCTATACAAATATAAACTCTGTCGAATTTTATGGTAGTCTTGCTGTGTATAACAATTCAAAGGGTTTCTATAAATATTTAAGAAAATTTTTTTTTTTGATCAGTTGAGAATGGGCATAAAGCTAGAATTTGGAAGTGCATACATACAAAGGGAAGTTGTTAGGATCTGGACCAGGAACAGATGGAATGCAAGCAGTTTTGATAAAGAGGTCACTTAGTGTAATATTGCCTGTGTTGGTTCACATATTTAATAAAGTTATTAGAAATGGTGCATAGCCAACATGAAGGGCATCGATAATGGTACCAATATTTAAAAAGGGGAGTTGCAGGGATCATTAGAGTTATAGGCTGATAGTCTTAGCTCCTATAGTTCACAAAATATTAGAGACAATTTTAGATAGCCGGTGAAACGATTGGCTAGAGGGTTTTTCGCGTTATGAAAGAAGAACAGAGAGGTCTTAGAAAAGGTTATAGTACTATGTATAGAATGTTTATTTTAAGTGAGTTAATTGAAAAGTATCGATCAGGAAAAAAAATGTGTTATATTTACATTTTTGGACTTATAAAAAGCGTTTAATAATGTTAATAGAGTTCTGCTTTAAAAAAAAGCCTCAAAGATGAGCCGCTACCTCCTTGTTTCACTCGCTTGGTTTTAAATATGTATTTTGAAACTAATGCAATAGTAAGAGCACCTGGGTCAGGACTTTCATGGCCTTTTAAAATTAAGAAAGGAGTAAAGCAGGGAAGTTCCTTGTCATTTTTTGGTCTTCTTATTAATGACATGGTTGAATTTTTAGGAAAAAATTGGGCTTGAACAGTGAGATTAGGTAATAAAACTTCTCAGTTTTGTTGTTTGTAGATAACTGCTCTAGTGGGGAATTCGGCACATAATTTACAGAAGTTGCTAGAGCTAACAGAAGATTGTCTGAAGATAAAGTGTTTTCGGGTAAACGTTCACAAATCGAATGTGGTTATAATTAACAAGAGAAATAATAAATGTGAAAGCAGATTTTAGTTTGAAGGGCTGGAGATACAAGTTGAGGATTTAGAAAGTTGAGTTGAGGATTCCATTACTATTTTTCAAAGTAATGGAAGATGGAATTTACATATAAAGGAAAGTTAAACCGAGGAAGAATACCAATGTTTACAATTTTCCAGAATAATGTAATAGGAATAAAAAATTGTCATTACACTGAAGGGTCTTTTCATCTAGAATTATGACCATTCTACATTACGGAGCAAAGATTTGGGGGCATGAGAAAGCGGCTCAGCTAGAGTGTGTTCAATTAGGTACTTTAAAGATTGTATGCGCTGCATAGGTGTTTTTTGGTCGGTGATGAAAAATTTATAATATATTACATTTTTTATGTCCATGGCCATACTTTTGGCTTTAAAATACACTTATCCATCTATCAATCTATTTATCATACATGTGTTTACGTAATTCTGAGCCATGGAATGAAAATGCTTGGATCCTTTATTAATTGGAATACGGAGAATACCTAGTATCTTAGGAAGCTCTAGAAGCCCCTTCTTTCTTATCTTATTTCTCAAAGGTTTGTAAATGAAAATAATAGTTTTTCTTTCGTTTTTCCGAATTTTTAAATTCGGTTTGAATTCATGGGAAAAGTGCTAACAGAAAGCGAACATTTTTTTTGCCCCTAGTAATTTGAATATCTCAAGATGGAAAATTTTGATTTCTGTGGCCATTTAGCTTGAGTTGACAAAATTTAATTTTTATCGCGTGCAAAAACTATGGTACACGCGACAAGATTTAACAAAAATCTTTGCAGGTAAGTGCGAATGATTTTGCAAATTTAACATTTTGAAAAATCCAAGGGTTGGCTTTCAAATTAAAAAAAAAGAAAACAAACTTTTAAAGAACGAATCTTAATTTGTACCCTGTAGGCCTTTGCACGATTTGATTTGGAAGGAGACATTTTCTTCCATTTTTGGGAGAACGTTTTGACAGTTTATAAGCGGTTACGGTATTCTTGTCTTGTCTTAAGATCGCTTTTCTGTGAATAGGCAACGCAGCAGCAAAGTGGACCTTGCACTTTGACGATAAACCACATCAGTCCAGTTTTTGTTAAGAAAAAAAAAATCCCTCATTGTTTTTTTTGTGCCCCTTGGCATTATGCTTCCCTTAGCCAGGGTCCATGCGTAAATCTAGGTCTGACTATGATAGTTAGGTGCTTATGGATTAGCTGGTACCCACGCGATATATTTTGCCTAAGAAAACTAGTCAAACGGGTATCTGTCAATAGAGAAATGGATCGCAAAGCGTGGTTTATCATTGCGTTTTACAATATTTAAACTATTGTTTTTTTGGGGCTAAGGAGGAAAACGATACCTTGGTTACTTATTTGGTAAATATTTACCAAATCATATTATTGAGTTATGACTAAATTGAATATCCCACGCGATGCGTTTTTTTATGCTCTTTACGAATATAGCAATAATTTTTTTTTCGGAAATGAATTTTAGCCTTCACCCCTATATGTACCAATTCAGGGTATATATATTTGCACATTAGGGGGGTGGGGGTAATTTTATTTCTGATGTAAATGAGAGGTAAGTTTTAAACTTTTCCCCCACTCCCCTAATGTGCAAATATATACCCTGAGTTGGTATAAATAGGAGTGTGGGCTAAAATTCATTTCCGACAAAAATGATTATTATATGTGTAACGATCATAAAAAAAGGCATCAACTGGTATATTCACTTTAGTCGTAACTGAATCATATAATTTGGTAAATATTTACCACTTATTTAATATATGTTGCACTTTACTCCCCCTCCCCTAATGTGGAAATACATAGCCCAAATTTTTTTCTAACTATTATAGGTAGCCTAACAATTATTATTACCTTTTCAAAAAATGGTAAAAGCTGACTTAATCCTTTTTATAGGTGGGAACTAATTCAAAATTCAACTGCTTAGCTTGCCTGAAGTTATAAACTGGTTTAAGAATTTTGGATCGAGAGATGCTTGCTTTCTCCGCGCGTTTAGAACTCCGATCGAATGAATATTTTAATACCTCTAACCATCGTTAAGTATTTCAGAGTATTTGAAATAAGCCTGCACTGATGATTTGTCCTTGTTTGTTTTATTCCTAAAAGTACAAAACATAAAAATGGTGATTTGTCAGATAAAGTAACCAAATTACGCAGATATATAATATTGCAAAAAAAAATGTTGGAAAAAGTTTGCTTCTAGTGCGACAATCTTTTTTGTATTGTTTAATTTGTTTTGCCTTTGTTTTGTACAATTAATTAAAACATCTGAAAGCGAAGTTTTAAAAAAAGGCAAAGTGCCATATAATTATGGCTTATAATAATATAAGGAATAATAGCAAGCAGAAATTAATGCTTATAATAATTTAAACTCGAAACGATCAAAAATCAATGTTAAAGGATAAATGAACCCCAAAACAAAGAAAACTTAAAATAAATGATTTTATGAAACCAATATAAAAGATACTGGACTAAATTTATAAATAAATCTTGAAACTACAAAAACTAAGTTGAAAACTCAAGTAAACCTTAAAACGAAAAAAAAAAATTCATCAAGTAGCTGTTTGGTTACTTCTTTCTCCCCCTACTCTAATCGTTAAAGTTCTAAAGCCTATTGTATCATTTGTGCTTTAATGAATTTTTTCTTTTTTTTTTTGGACAGAGTGTTTCATTTTTAAAATATCGACAACTATAAAAAAAAAATAACTAGAATAATCAAGACGACCGGAAACCACTAATGAAAACAAAATGAATATTTAATATACAATGATATTAATCCCTAGAAAGTCAACAATTTAGATTTTTTTTTTCAAAATCATAAGAATAAAAAACATTTATATTATAATTTGTTTTTACTCATAAGTTGTCGCAGTCGAAAGTACTCACAGTTTATTGTAGTTGTAAGTAATCATGGGCGCAAGCATTGTCACAGTCGCAAAAAGTTGTGGGGTGAGTTGGAGTGGGGCCTCTTGTGGTTCTTGCGCCATTACTTAATGTATCCTATTAGCAATGGTGTCAAAGATCAAGAGAACGATTCAAAAACCTTTCAAATGTTGAAAGATCCAGATGAGCAACCTTTAAGAAAAAAATAATTTCAAAATGTTGGCTTGTTCAATTACAGTTCATTACACATTTTGTTTGTGGGGTTGAGATCTTCAACTTCAACTGAAGATTCCAAGCAATCTTTTTCAGGGATGTCATTGGCTAAGTTTCGAATGAACCGAAATCCAAATGAGCTTGTAACAAATAAATGTAAAGAATATGCAAAACAGAAACTTCGAGCACGTTTAACCGAGAAATGGAAAGACTCTGCAAAACATCAAAGTTCAAGTAATTGCTACAAGCTTTGACAACATTGTTTGCAGAATCAGTCACAGCGCGGAATATCTTATCTTTCAGTGAAAACTTCCTGATTGCAACCTGGATTGCCGAAAGGCTGTTATTAGCCTTGTTGTTTTTTTCTGTGAGCAAGACTTATGTGACGATGGATGGTTCTAGAGGATGGTGCTTTCGAATCCCCTGTTGTTTTTTAAATAAGTTTGTTTTATATCTGTCTTAGCAAAAACAGAAAGTGGCATTTTGTGCTTAACTGTGTTTTGCATAGCTGTGTTGTGCTCAACTGTGTTGTGCTTACCGAGTTTCCGCAGAGTAGTTTTTTTTATCGACTTGAAGTAAAGAATGATCGAATTTCTGCTTTTCTTGTTCTAGTTTCTATTAATCCATCGCTCTCTGTGTCCCTTGCTTTGATATCGGGAGCTTTGATTAGGAAAGCAGCCTGACTAGATGTATTTTTTGGAGTTGGTTTGGGTTTGTTATTTGCTGCACCAGTGGCATTTTACTTTTTCTTTGTGAATATAAATTGTGTCCTTCCTTTTAAGATGGTAAATAAATTTTATGGCAGAGACTCCCTTAGCCTTTAGAGACCCTTTACAAAAATTTCACCTGATACTTTCTTTGCTTCCTTTTTGCCTTAGGGTACCCAAAGAGATAGCTTCAATGTTTTTCTTAGAACATCCAAGTCGTCATCAGAGTATGACGTCATGCTTATCTTATAACAAAGGTTGATATTAGTATTTTTCACAAAATTATTAGCACATTCCAGTAGCCAACCATTTCCAAATTACATCTTTACCCAAATGTCTCACCTCTTTCACAACACGGATGTAACTATGGGGCAACAGGCCATTTGCCCCCTGAGCGGTTTTGTTAGCACATAGAGCCAAGAAAATCTGTTGGCGACTAAAAGCAAAATAACAGTTCCCAATTTCGGTTTCCTAAAAATATAAACCCTTCACAGCCCAGAATTAATTTTACAGGAATTTGCTTGTCTATAATAGGTATTTAACAGACAGGTACAAAAATAATATACTACTTAGTATTTTTTTTTTAATTTCATGTGCTATAGGGCAAAAAACATCGTATTTACCTCAAGATTGTTCCCCTACTGAATGAGATAAGTGTATCAGCAATTTATAGAACTTTGGCCCTTCCTAAAAATCAGCCCACACTTGTTACGCTGTTGCAATAAAGATTTGCCAGCAAAAACATGCATTTCTTCTGGAAAAGACAGTTGTAGTCCAACTGTTGTCAACTGCAGCAGCAGCAGCATGTATCAATTTAAAACACCCTTCAGATCGTTTCTGTGTGGCCCCTCTGTGGTAAAGCTTTCTAATTTAGTTAATTATTAAATTAATAAAAATATATATGACGCAAATATAAAGTTTTCAAAATACCAATTTTTAAGATAAGGATACAAATCGTGGAATGTGTGGGCTTGGAGGGAACTTGCTCAATAACCAATTTCCTGGCTAAATGCGTCAATTTACCGGAAGAACGTGGTTAGGTTTTTCATATATATACCCCGATTTTTGGGACTGAAGGCAGACTTTTTGACTTGCCGGGTGAACCTCTGCCCGTTTGTTTTCTCATTAGAAATACCTTGGACTTTGTCTTATAATCGTAAGTGTCTAAGTATCTTATTTATATTTTATTGTTGTTTTATTGAGACTTGTGGGCTACTTGGGACAGCCAGTCCCAGTAGTCAGAATATATCCGATTTTATTATCTGATAAATGAATAAAAGTATTGTATTTTAGACGAACTCTCTACGATCTATTTTTAGCCTCTCGAACATACTCAGTCGGTACGCCTCATTAGTTCGGTCATAGCCTAAGGCACGCTACCAAAGTTCAATTACCTTAGGGCCAGAGTTTTATCTCCCCTATAAAGGGAGAATAAAGGCATCTACGACTAAAACACCCAAATACCACAAATAACACTTCATAACAACTGGTGGCCGCTAGAAAAACTGGGTCGAGGCGACTAAATAAGATTGTGAAATAATAAAAAAAAAAAAAAATCGAAATGACCTTATCAGAAGAAGTAAGTAAATTGACTTCACTTTTAGCGGAGCCCGAATTAGCAAAACTTCGAGTAGCTGTGCTCGAACTTTGGCTATTACAAATAGAAAAAATGGAGAAAAGGCTCAATCAAGAATTGTAAAATGAAAAAAAATAGTATTCAGTATTTAGCAAGTAGAAGTATGTGTATTGTTAGTAGTTTTTTAGTGTAGTTAATAACTGCAGTGATGTAGTGCCGTATATACCTAAATAATAAAGTATTTGTACCGTGAATTAAAAGAATAAAATAAAACATAATACGTAAAGAAAAAAAAAATCTAGCTGGACCGATGAAACGTTGGTAGAAACAGAAGAATTTTAGGCATAATAGTAGCAAATAGGGTCCTGATTCATCCTTACTACAAGTACAGGCTACAGACTTATTGTTCTAGGGTAAGACTGCTACATTTTAGCAAAGGAAACACATAAATTGTGGTCCGAATAATCATAGGTTGGAAGCTGCCATTTCCGAGTATTTTAGGAGTAGAGAAGCTTCAAATATATGACATTTTACGACGTAATAGCCAATAGAATTACCTTTGTTAAAGCTAACCCGAATACTAGGTTAGTTGTGGACCATCACAAGCAAAGGGAAGATAAAGATACATACATATATAATTAAAGTACTTGAGGAAAGGGATGGATAAAAGGAGAAAAGTAACCTTATAAGTAAGAAAAACAAATGTGGAAGCTTAGCAAAAGTCGCCGAAGGAAGCAAAAAAAAGAATTGTTACCCAGCTGTGATGGGAAGTCTGCATAAGGCAGGAAATTCGGTGAGAGAAACCGATAATCACAGAAAATGGAGGCACGGGGATAAATCTTAAAATGGCCTCCTTTCCCTACACAGAGGACCTTCATTTGAATAATGGTGTTAGAAAAAGTTCAAATTCTGAATTAGCTGCGCGAAATGAGTCAGAAGAAAGTTCAAATTTGAATTTTAAACCATGGCTGCTTTTGAGCCATGTAGATGTAAAGCTACCAGTGTATGAAAACTGTTATGCTTGTTTACAAGAATATAAGCCCACAGTAGGACAAACAGAAAAGGCAATGCATCCTTTTGGGATAGCTAATATTGATAATTCTGGTCCGCTTTTACGGTTACTCAATGACGAGCCATCCTCAAGTCTAGTCTAATTATAAAACAGTACAGTTTAGTCAAATAGCAGATAGAGTGTATATCAGATAAATAAGGTTTGATAGTAGAAATCAAATAGAGTGAAGCCAATAGTCCCTGATATCCCAATTAGTCAAGGAGGCACAGTTGTGCCTCTATAAAGAGGCGACCCACCACAATGTTAAGCGATTTCAGGTCCTAGAGGTCGCAGAGAGACGGCGGTAATCGCATTTTGTAGCCCAAGCTCAAATTAAGAAACATGCAAAATTTCATCCTCCTCCGACTTTATCTTCATGGGGTAAACTGGGCCGGAAGTTTGGACCCTCCCACCACAGCCCCCCTTTAACGTTGTCCGATTGGGCTGAAAATTAGAAGTTAAGCTTTCCTAGGGCCCGGGAGCTTATCCTCTAAATTTCAGCTCAATCCGATCACTCCTTCCCTGTTTTCAAAAAACCAAATATAGCCACTTAAAATTCATTTCTTTTTTTTTTCTTAGCCACGCCTACAGGCCACAGTTGGCAACGGATCCGGTTGAATGAGGACTCATTCGAAGCAGAATTCGACCTGTTAGGGCCTTTTGATATTTTCAGACCGACAAAAAATTATCCCCCGAATTTACATTTACGAAAAACCTTTTTTTCCTATATTAGCCCATGTTAATTTTTCCGACCACAACCCCCCTTTAACGTTGTCTGATCGGGCTGAAATTTGGAGGATAATCTTTCCTAGGGCCTGGAAGCTTATCCTCGAAATTTCAGCTCAATCTGATCACTCCTTCTCTGTTTTCCAAAAACCAAATATCAAGTTTTTTGGGAATTTGCTTGCGTCGAAAATAGCTTCCATATACTAAAAAACAATTACTGTTGTGTCTGTATAGTCTAGCGGTTACACTCCAGACTTTCAGGCGGAAATCCCGCCGGTTCGATTCACCATCAGAGCAATTTTTTTAATACTGAATTCAAACTTTAAAAAGAAACCCAGTTTCTTTTTTAAATTATTTGAAAAAAATTACGTTTTCTAAAGAGTTAAAGAGGCTGAGTTACAAGGAGCAATAATAAGTAATAAACTGTACAAAAACGTGCAGAAATTATTTGAAAAAAACTACGTTTTCTAAAGAGTTAAAGAGGCTGAGTTACAAGGTCGAACCTTAAAACGTACAGGGATTAGGAGGCACAGTTGGGGGGCTGCCGCCCCCCAAACCCCCGCTTTCGCAGCCTTTAAATAAAAAAAAAGTTTTTTAAACTGAAAGTAAGGAGCGACATTAAATCTTAAAACGAACAGAAATTATTCCGTATATGAAAGAGGCTGTGCCCTCCTCAACGCCTCGCTCTTTACGCTAAAGTTTGACTTTCTCACAACTCTTTTTTTAAACAATAAAAACTTTAGCGTAAAGAGCGAGGCGTTGAGGAGGACACAGCCTCTTTCATATACGGAATAATTTCTGTTCGTTTTAAGATTTAATGTCGCTCCTTACTTTCAGTTTAAAAAACTTTTTTTTTATTTAAAGGCTGCGAAAGCGGGGGGGGTTTGGGGGGCGGCAGCCCCCCAACTGTGCCTCCTAATCCTGTACGTTTTAAGGTTCGACCTTGTAACTCAGCCTCTTTAACTCTTTAGAAAACGTAGTTTTTTTTTCAAATAATCTACAAATAGATCGTGTCTAGGAAGCCAACATAAACTTTATCACGGGAACACTTACACAGTGGGGTTAATAGTTGACTCGTAACTTTTAATAGGTGTAGTGGAACTAATTAAATTATACATATTTAAAATCAGCATTAAAAGGCGATTCGTTTAGTATGTATATTGAAAAGAATTCTTTTGGGGGGTAATTTAAAAAAAAAAATCTGTTTTTTTAAGAATTTTGAAAATAATATTAATAGGAAAAACAGCGGGAGTTTACATGAATCGCGACGTGTAAAAGCTAGCTGTAATCTTATTAAAATTAGTTATAGTATAATATAATAATTTTTTTATTATTAGTTACACTATGAAAAAGGGAAAAAAAATAAAATAAAAAAATAAAGACAATAATTAAGCGCCTTAAAGATTTAAGCGAAACTTAGAATAAGCTTATAAAGCAAAAAAAGTATGAGGTAAAAGAAACGAAAAGCAATATAAAAATAAATTATAACCTAAAAACTTACCAGGAGGTAAAAGCCAAGGACAAAATCCATTAAAATAAGCCAAAAATTAACCCCATCGTCACAAGCAAACCACAGTTCATTGTTCAAGATAATAATTTTAACTCTAGCGATGTATTGGATCTGAGAAAACGAATTGGCACAGGAGATCCCTAGTTTAAACAATTGGTTTTCACCTGTGCCAACCTAAACACCCAAATCCCAAGTCGTCGAACCTTTAACAGAAACTAAACGTATCCACTTTTTATTTAAAATATAACCTTTCACAACAGCAAAAACTCGCAGTAATGAGCAAATTCATTCTTGTAATTCTCCCAAATTCAAGCTTATCAGTAAACCGCAGACTACGGAACAACGCATTCAAAGCTATTCAGCCTTGCCAATGAGATTATTTTCTTTCTTTCCTTGGCAAAAAGGATCGTAATTAAATCTAGAATAAAGTTTGCAACCAGTATATCGTAAAAATTGCATTTTTATGAACAAATGAGGGCTAGAAAATGCGGCGCAAAACTTAACTAAAAGTGCTCTAAAAAATCAACTGGAAAATACAGTGCTTTTAGAATACAAACACTTTTGGACGGAGAAACTTAAATAATTTCAAAATAATACAGGTTGCGACAATAGACAGCCCCCCCCCCCCCCATTAAAAACAAGGAGAAAATGAAATTGACCGAAGAATGGCAATCGGCGTAAAAACTTGTAAAAGCTGTTGAATAAAACAGGAGACATATAAATATAGGCTTAGAAAAGACCTATTGAACTGAAAAAGCTGACAAAGATTTGAAAAAACCGTTTAGGCTTCACTGAAAAAAAAAAAAAAAAAAAAAAAAAAAAAAAAAAAAAAAAAAAAAAAAAAAAAAAAAAAAAAAATATGGAGATAAGGATATATTCCTTGGAAAAGAACCACCTTTTTAATAAAGGGAAGAGCCTATGGGAAGATTTTAGCTACAAATAAAAAGTGTAGATATAAATAATATATTGTTGTGTCTCGTGTTCTTAATAAACCTATTAGATTGAACAGAATCACAAGGAAAACTGCTGTTGAACCTACCAGACGCTTTTTATGGTGATCAAGCACCAAATAGACATTACTGAGGTGAGGGCACAACAAGAAGGTAAAAAGTCAGAAAATTCCATCTCAAGCTTTTTCAAACTGATTTTCAAGCTACAAATTTAGCTATTGTTGAATATAATTTTGAAAAAAAAAGATATATATTCTTTTAGAAAAGAATAAACCTTGAATATGTGAATTACTACAGTTAAACCTAGTATTATGCAAAAAAAAACTTGTCTCAGGTTTTTGACAACCCTTGAGCACACGTAACTGCTTTAATGAGCACACGTAGCGCGTAGCGCATAGACGTAGGTGATTTTTTGTGCATCATAGCGCATAGAACTGTAATTATATTTGCAAACTCGTGTTACTAAGAAATGAACAATAAATCGCTCCCCGGGAAAAAAAAGACTTACCTTGCCGGAAGTGGAAAGAACCACTTATTATAAAGGCTTATTAGCCTGAACTTGGGATATTTCATAACTGCTTTAATGATTATGGGATTGATTATATATGTTTTTAAATATTGGTATTATAGGAAACATCAAACCCCAGAGGGAAGGATGTAAGAAACCCTGTCTGCACGAAACCATAATCTCTCGCAAAGAAATTAATTAATTTTAAAAAAAAGAGAACTTTTATCTGCAACCGTAGACAACGGTTGGCACTACGAGTGCATAAATATGAAAATAAAAGAGTACGATAAATAGTGAAGCGAGTTTCTTTGCTATGACAGTAGTAATACTTTTGATTGTAATTAAATTGGTATTTTGAGCGTTTTGCTAATTGGAAAAAAGAGTTATAACACATTTTAGTGTTCCTTTTTGAGAAATTTACTTTGAAAAAAAAAATGCTTCGTGTATATTTAAATTACTATATAGTGTTTTAAAATAACTTTTAAAACTTTAACCAAATGTATTTTTTGATAAATGTTGTATCTAAGTTTTGTTACTTAACAAGGCTTGCGTAAGTTTATTACACAATGCTTGTGTATATACTATGTTTTTAATTTACTTTAAATTTTAACTAGTGATGTAATGTTATATGTAAATGTTTGACCTCGAGTCAAAGTATTAATATTTTTTTAATTGTAAAATAATCAGTTTAATATTTAAGTTTGAAAGAATAATCCAGCAAGGAACATAATGTTTCAATTTAAGCGGGATATTATTTTTGGAGTGATTAAAAAAAAGTGGAGAAAGTAATTAAAGTAATTAACTTTCGAATGTATTGATATATACGAAAATATGAGTGTTTAATATGGTATTTTAAGTGTTTAATAATTAATGCTAATTTTAATATGTAAAGAATATAAATACAATTAAAATAAACCAGAAACGGAATGTTTCTATTTTAGCGGCACATAGTGTTTAGAAAACGAGTAAGAAAATAATTAGCCTCTTACTTAACAAAAAAAAAATTATTTGTATATATTAGTGTGTGATTTTTTTTTCCTTATGTATACAAACGTTTAATGCTTTGTTTTTATGCTGATATCAATTTTTTTTCTTTAGATCACAGACCTAGTTTTTTTTTCAACCTATTTTTGGTTAATTTTTGCCGATACCAACCAAATTTGGGTGCAACTTCAGCCAATTTTGGTTCATGTATGATGCTAATATCAACCAATTCTGGTGCATTACAAGAGCTTGTAGTCAGCATAGCACAAGATAATCTTTCTATCCAGGATCGAAACGTTTACTTGTCCGAAATCAACGTCAACAGAATCCAATAATAAGTGAGAATTTACTACCAATTTATTGACTGACAAGTGAATTTAAATCCGTAATTTTCAATGCTTAAGATGTATAAGCAAATGGCTTATAGCCTAAACATTCATTAAGTTAATGTAAAATGTGAAGAAAATGTAAAGTGTTGTGTTTAAAGAAATCTGTGGTTACAAAACAAATTGTTATATATTGACTAACCAAGGCATTTCTAAAACGAAAAAAAATAAACGGTATATCAGCCACGTCACACAGACAAATTAAATTATTAAGGGGAATTAAATTTAAGCTCAAATAATTCATAAACTTGTCTAATATTATTTGAAATTTAATTTTAGCAAAACCATTAATATTATGTTTAAGCCGCTTGGGGTCAAGTTAAAACAGAAGATGTATATGAAGAGGGTAAAAGAGTAATTGTCAGTCCTAGAGACAGAGAAAAAGAGAAACAAGGATGAATTTCAAATTGAAATCCTTCGACAAAAAAAAGGAACATGGCCAATATTGGACCAGAAACATAACCCTAAGGAAACCCATTGAGGGTAGATGCACATAATGACCTAAAGATGGCAGCATAATAGCTTTTTAAACGAAATTAATTTGTTTTAAAAGTAAAATATTGAGAATTGGGACAATTCTTCTTTTAATGGGAGAGTATTGTGGTAAAGCTTTCTAATTTAGTTAATTATTAAATTAGTAAAAAAATATATATGACGCAAATATAAAGTTTTCAAAATACCACTTTTTAAGATAAGGATACAAATCGTGGAATGTGTGGGCTTGGAGGGAACTTGCTCAATAACCAATTTCCTGGCTAAATGCGTCAATTTACCGGAAGAACGTGGTTAGGTTTTTCATATATATACCCCGATTTTTGGGACTGAAGGCAGACTTTTTGACTTGCCGGGTGAACCTCTGCCCGTTTGTTTTTCTCATTAGAAATACCTTGGACTTTGTCTTATAATCGTAAGTGTCTAAGTATCTTATTTATATTTTTATTGTTGTTTTATTGAGACCTGTGGGCTACTTGGGACAGCCAGTCCCAGTAGTCAGAATATATCCGATTTTATTATCTGATAAATGAATAAAAGTATTGTATTTTAGACGAACTCTCTACGATCTATTTTTAGCCTCTCGAACATACTCAGTCGGTACGCCTCATTAGTTCGGTCATAGCCTAAGGCACGCTACCACAGTTCAATTACCTTAGGGCCAGAGTTTATCTCCCCTATAAAGGGAGAATAAAGGCATCTAGGACTAAAACACCCAAATCCCACAAATAACGCTTCATAACACCTCAATGTCGGGGAAAACAACACTTTTAGCTAAAATAATTCAAATTGCGATAAAACGTTTTTGGAAAAGCCGAAAAAAATCTACTATTGCTATAGTATTTGGCAGGAGTCCTATGATCAAATAAAAGCTATTGCCACAACCATACCAATACAATTCATACGGGGACTTGATGTTTTCAATAGTATTGAATCGAACTCATGGCTGATTATTGATGATTTGGCTGAATCCATTGAACAGTTCTCACAGGAAATGCTACAACTGTTCACTGTTCGCTCCCATCATGAACACATTTCCATAACCCTAGTTCTACACAATCTGTTTCATCAGAGCAAATGTCACCGACATTTCAACAATGAAATTACAGTATATCTTCCGGTGAACAGTAGAAAAGGCTATTAGTTGGCGTTATGACACTGAAGAAGCTACACGAACAACGGCATTTATTTTTACGTTTTAAGCACTTCAAAACCCTTGCTTAGAAAGGCTATACTCAAACATGGTGTTGACAATAATTTCATTAATCTAATATCTGAACTTTGTTTAAATTTAACTGAGGGCAATGTTCAACTGCCAGAAGGTGTTAGACAACAGACAAAGCAACATCGTTCCACTGTACGCGCCTTGGCTTGTAAAAACAAGGGGAAAATTTCTAAAAGAAAACGGCTCCTTCAAGCGGGCGGTAGCTTTTTCACACTTTTACTGCCAATAATTGCAGGACTTGTAAACAGTTTTCTCTAGAGAATGGCAAAACCCTATAAATTGACACCATTTGAACTTGTCCTCTCGCCTTCGAACATTTTGAAGACAATCTAAGCAAATTCATTAATGATGAGAATATTGCCGATGACAAAAAACTGCTTTTTACTTCAAGATGCATTGCGACGTGTGGACAAACATAAACCATATCGCGAGAGACCCACCGCCGCCACCGATCCCTCTAAACAGGAACATCTCCTCAAGATTCTGCACAATCAAAGGAGAAGGAATTGAATTCAATTGTAATGAAAATTGGAAACCTATTGCCAGTGACTATCGAGAACAGAGTAAAAGAGTATTATCTTATCTCATGTTGGAAACTGCTGATCAAGTTCAAGTCGACAGCACAGGGAAACGAATTATAATTCAGGGAAAAAGTTATAATCTAGTTGATTTAATTTGTGATATGGTGACGAATCGTAAAGGACTTTTATCCTTTGACAATAATCTATACACCTTTCTAAGTGTATCAAACTTTCCCAAAAGTCTTATTGGCAATAAGCAAATTCTTAAGAAACTAAGAGAATATAGTCCTCCAACAACACCAACACCACCATTTAAAAAAGAAGAAGAAGATTCAATATTTGAAAATACTAGCAGCACCACTGATTTTACAACACCTGTGGCTGCTAGTCCAAAGCGAAGACGAATTGATTCACCCTCCAGTGTGCAAAAGGGGAGTGGACATTACACTACGAGCTTGTGTTCAAAATGGATGAAGTTCTGAAAGGTGTCTATGAAAATATTGGTGAAGTGGGAAGTTTAAGTTCTCCCAAAACGCTTTCTAAAGTTGTCTCCGGTACCACATTGAAAAAAGCAAAAGAGTATCTAGAGAATGAACCGAGTTACACACTGCATCGGAATCACAGGCTTCGCGGCAAACAATATCGACAAACTAAAGCCTTTTTCCCTCTGCATATAATGCAAACGGATCTTTTAACTTTAGACGCAATTCAACGGCGTCACAATGCACCCTACAAATATATTCTGGTGGCAATCAGTGTCTTTAGTCGCTATGCTTATGCCATTCCAATGCGATCAAAGAGAGGTGTTGAAGTTGCTCAGGCCATTGAAAGTATTCTTGAACAGGATTCATATAGAAAAATTCAATCGGATCGTGGCAGTGAATTTGTTAATCCCCATGTGCAAAAGGTTCTATTGAAATATAATACAACACTTTATCATAGTCACAGCCCGATAAAGGCTGCATTGGCTGAACGATTAATAAGAACGATTCGTCTATTAATTTCAAGATATTGTAGCCTGAAAAATACACCGGCTTTTATTCATGATTTAGGTAAAATCATGCGGATATACAACCATCGACCTCATCGATCTCTGTCAAACTCAAGCCCTCGGGATGTTCACTACAATGAAAATACATTTGAGGCTTTTCTAAAGCAATATTCCAATGGTGAAAAAGAAAAAAAAAATGTGAAGAAGAAATTCAATGTTGGTGATACTGTTCGAATTAATAGAACCACCAATATTTTTGAAAAGGGGAATTATTTTATGGAGCACCGAACTTTTAAAATGTCCAAAATCCTGGACACCGAGCCCACGACGTATCGACTGCGAGACACCAAAGATGATGAGATTCTCGGCGGTTTTTATGAATATGAACTGCAAAAAGTTAGAAACACTAGTGAAATTTATCAAATTGAAAAGATATCAAAGAGTCGTACTCGTAGGGGCAAGAGACAGTTGCTTGTTCGCTGGCTAGGATACAACTTAGATTTTGATTCTTGGGTTAGTGCTGAAGATATTGACAATGCCCAATGATTTCTATGTGACTTTCATTTCCAATGTTTCCGATCCTCTCTACAATGACTTGAATAGAACAAGTGATTTTTGGACGAAACTCTCCCCCACCATCAAATTCGACGGAAAGTATGAAGTGGCTCTTGTTGACTGTATTCTCAAAAATACCTACGACATCCTGAGAAAAGATCGTAAATATGATATAAAAATTAGACCCTATGATTGGCCGCCACCACCATCCTCAAGTGATCAAGAACAAATTCAAATAATCAATTGGATGAATTATCCATATATTGAATTAACCTACAAGAAACTCACCTGTATGAATGATTTATGTCGTTCAATTAATAAAAGAATTTCCGCTCGTAAAAAAGGAGCTTTTCATTTCAACTATTCAAAGGAGGAGGGTAAGATCTACATTAGTTCACCTATTGCCAACGAAAAGGTTATTCTCAATGATAACCTAAAGGATGTTCTTGGCTTTAAGCTCAATATAATCAATGGTAAAAGTGCCGGAAACACTAATTTCATTTTTGCTGACTACCCGCCTGCCTTCTCCACAGACACTTGTATATTTTCTCTACGCTTCATTTGTGGAAACATCTCGGGTTGGTAATTCAAATGTTCCCCTCCTACGAGTTCTTGAACGAAAAACAATCAAGAACCTATTCACCACTACAATATAAAGCATCTTCAGTATACTCCCGTAAACACTTCCTATTTGGAACTCTGTCAGTTAACACTAAGAACTGAATTGGGTGATCCATAGCAATTTCAAAAGGTTTGGCTGTGATTACATGCCATTTTCGTCCCATCGTTCAAATTCAACAAGATGTCTAATAAAAAAGTGGTATTCACTTGTCCTGATATTGACTGCTATGTTAATACTCTTGGACCAAAACAACAGGGCAATGGAATGGACTATTACAAAGGTCGCTCGTCAATGTCTGGCTACGGTCTTGGCAGTTGGTTTGCTAAGCTGTTTCGCTCTTCACTACCACTGGCTAGAAAATATCTTGTACCGGCTGCGACAGATTTTGCATCCTCTACACTATACTATTGGGGCTCTGGCAAGGATTTTAAAAAAAGTGCTACGGAAAATCTTAGGTCCAGTGCGCGAACCCTTGGTGAGCAACTAAAACAAAATTGTAAAGGCTTAAAAAGGTCAAGAAACAATGCATCACTCATCAGTCTCCACTCAGGTCGGAAACGAAAGACATCACCCCTCTTGTCAAAGAAAAGAAGGAAAAAGCCGACATGTAGTGTAAACAGAAGAAGAAAGCCCCAGGAAGAAAATTGTTAGATCGAAACTAGATTTCTTCTCCTAAGATGTCCTACCTGCCGCATAAGGATTCTCAACCTTCAATCACCGCCTCATTGAATCTATTCAATGCAGAAAATGTTGATGTGAGTGTCAAGCATGGATACTATGAACAATTTTATCCACAACAACCCCTCTCCGATAATATCCACTTTCAAATTTATTCCAATGAAGACTACTTTATGGACATGTCTTCAACATTTATAGACTTACAAATGAAAGTCCGGAAATCCGATAATACAATGCCAATTCAGGGCGATGGAATATCCTATGAAAATTGTATATTACATAATTTATTTCGTCAAATTAGTGTCTACATCAATGGCACGCTGGTGAGCACAAGCAACAATCTCTCAAATTATACAAGCTATATGCAATTCATGCTGATGACACCCAAGTCATAAAAGGAATTGAGAGGCACCTCAAATGGATATGAATATATGACTAATACTGATAGTACTGATGCACTTAAAAATGCTACAACTAGTGAATTACATCTAGTTGGAAAAATATATCATGAAATATTTAATATACCCCAATGGCTGCCGCCCATTGTTAAAGTAGATATAAAACTGACACTCGCACCCTCCAATTTCATATTGAGAAAAGAACTTCCTGCCAATCCTGATGTAAGTCTCTCCCTCACCTCGGCAATACTTCATGTACGCAAACAGCAGGTCATGAGTTCTGTTGCTTTGGCAGTGGAAAAACTGAGAGCCAATGGAAATAATATTAAACTACTTGTTCCTCATACAATCACCAATCAACGTCATATTGCTATGGGCTCACGCACCTTCACCGATTCATCCTTTATCAATGGCGAAATTCCATCAAAAACCGAAGATATGTTTGCTAAAAAACATGGTATCATTGTTCTGGATTTGTCTGGCACACAGGATATGAGTATAGTACGTACGGGGAGTGTGCGTTTAGAGTGTACATTTGCCGACCCATTGGCTGAGAGTATTGCACTAATCTCACTAAATCAATATGAAACCTATTGGGAAATCACTCCCGAAGGCAGTGTTCTACTAGACTTGGCGCCATGAACACCAGTCAAATAATCAATGTATTTAATATGGACCCCTACATGTCCCAGTACAAATCCTATTGTCTACCCTCGGACTTTCTTGGAAAAATTCAAAGTGTCAACAATACTTTGATTATTGTTAATAGCAGTCCGTCGACTGTGCTGACGGGTCATTGGCTGTGCATCTTTCAAACAATGAAGACGATTGAATTTTTTGATCCTCTTGGGCTACCCTATACATTTTACACACCTCACATCAGCAACTATATTGAGAGCAGTGGGAAAACTATTATTCAAAATCGGAAGAGGGTGCAGGATCTAACGACTAAAAGCTGTGGCTTCCATGCACTACTATATTTTCTGTTCCGATGTCGCGGCTAAACTTACAAGCAGTTTCTCCACATTTATAGTGACAATCCTCGTCTGAACGACTTTCTAGTGGAAAATATCCTCTCAGACCTATACAGTATTGATTTCAGTGCCCTAAGAGTAAAGTGCTTAAAAAATGTTTGTGAATTTGTTTATTAATAAAATGCATATATATATACAACAATGTCTTTAAATCTTCACTTTAGATTTCTTCTTCGGTGTATAGGCAACTGTCGTGAACCACGAATGCTGGTAAATCATTTGGATTCACTGTATATTGATCTTGATTGACTGCAAAGTCAGGGTCACATTTTCTACAGTACAATGTAACTTCACTCTTGTCATATCTCTTTGTATAGTCAATGATACTATTTGCATTCATATTATGAAATTCACGAGTTTCAATCTGTCTATTTGAAGCAATATCACATACAGTGTTTTCAAATGGTGAATCACATTCGGTAACTGCCAAATAAAAATCACTTGGTTTATAGTCATAATAGGCAGTGTCGTCACAACGATGACGTAGAAACCAAATTGTCTTGTTACCCCAACAGTTGAATCGTAGACCAGATTCCTCTTCCCAGAATAATTTAAATCCACGACGATACCAACCTCGTAGAAATAAACTAAAATCACGTTTAGGATTCTTTCCAATCATAGCGGGGTAAGTATTCTCCCACTGATCACATTTATCATAGCGACAATTGGAGCACAGGTGCCCTCTAGGGTGAGAGTCCCACACCTCCTCAAGACATGAATTACATCCTTTAATTTGTACTGCATAGCCTCTATGTAATTTACAAGGATTACATAATTTGCACTTTTCACTATAGTCATCAATAATTGTACAATTCTCACATTGAGTCCAACTGCCAAGAGTGTACATGCACAATGGACATATATAGAACATTTTTTTCGGTTTCCGATGTCAACTCTCTCACAGCTAAAACGAAACTGAGCGTCCTCGCTCCATAAATTCAGTGAGGGGAAATGGGGAGAGGAGTAGCTCTGTGACGTTACCTCTTTCGAATGGTGGGTTGGAGCCATCTACATTGAATCCATTGGCAATGTTTTCAAAAGTATATCCACGATATGATTCTGCTTTGTTTCAATTAATATATCAATGAATTGACTATAAGTACTTGAGTCACATTTTAAAAGTTTCATACAATAGTCCAATGGGGGAGAATCACTCCTCACAATATTGTCAAGTGTTCCCTGACAAGAGAATATCCTGCGTTTAAGAGATAACTCGAGAAAATCATCATCCAAAATCAAATGTTTTTCCATAAACACTAGATTTGATCTAATTCTCTCTTTCTCAAATTTATTCATTTTTCAATCCTTTCACTCTGACTGCTGACTCTAGACTGACCCTGATTCGTTAGCCCTAACCTAACCTAACCAGAAAAGAAAGGGAACATTTTCGATTTCGAAAAAATTTTATTGAATAATTACAACAACAATAATAATACTAAGCATGTACAATTAGCGATAGAGTTTATTGTCTTCGATATGTTTCACTAATGCACTTAAAGCATTGAAGTCTATTCACATGTGCTACATCAACTTTAGCGGCGAAACATAATTGATTCTCCATTTTAAATTTGCTCAAGGATATCACATATCTTGCATATACTTCATCCCATTCCAGACAAAGACGTGATCCTTTCGTGATTTCCACCGCAATGTTTGGTGCTCTTGTATTATTACCATTAACTCCAAAATCAACTTCTAATAGGGTAAACATTCCACTCATCATCAACACAAATATATATCCAAATGAGTAAAGTCAAAACTGTTCTTCTTCTCAGTCCTTTGAATTCTATTCACAGACTAATAAAACTTTGGCAAAAACCCTTTCCTTATATTCTCTGCAATCCTCCGTCGCTGATATGTATGCAAGCCTCTGATTGGTTGAGAAGGAAACACGTGATCTAACTGTTTCAAGGATTCCTGGACGGCATAACATTCACCTCGAGCATGCACTTGCCCAAAACAACAACAACAACAGCAAATAAATCGACCTTTGGAAATTTAGGTCATTGACCCACTTTGATTAACCACGTGTTCTCCCTAGGGAGGCTATGCCCATATATAGTGTTCTGTCACGAGTATAAGATAGCTTTCTACTGGCAGTACCATCAGCGAATAAACAAAAAAGAGGGGGAAAAAAAGAAACTATTGAGACACTTCATTCATTTTTCCTGTAATGAAGGGGACAAAAGTTCTTTCGTATCTGGAAGTAACGCAGCGAATGGGGGACAAAGCAGGGATGGGCTCAGAAGCAGCTCGAGGCGGCCGTAATCTGGATGGGGAGAGACGTTTGGGGAATTTACTGGCCGCCCGAGGGTTTGTTATGACATTTTTTTTGCAAAACGGAGGCACATTGAAACCCTCCTTTGCTCCAGGATATTTAAGACTAGCCTTTTTTAGTAGCAGAGAGTATGGCACCTTGCCTTCTTTGAAAATTATTCGCAAAGCCCTTTTTTGAATTGATTCGATTTTTTCTGATTCTTCGCGAGAGATACCAGGGTGCCAAACTGAACAAGCATGTTCTAGATGCGGGCGGACAAACGCCCATGCTACCGATTATTATTACCTTCTCAAAAAAATGATATCCTTTTTATAGGTGGGAACTAATTCAAAATTCAACTGCTTAGCTTGCCTGAAGTTATAAACTGGTTTAAGAATTTTGGATCTAGAGATACTTGCTTTCTCCGCGCGTTTAGAACTCCGATCGAATGAATATTATAATACCTCTAACCATCGTTAAGTATTTCAGAGTATTTGAAATAAGCCTGCACTGACGATTTGTCCTTGTTTGTTTATTCGTAAAAGTACAAAACATAAAATGATGATTTGCCAGATAAAGTAAAGTAGCGCGACAATCTTTTTTGTATTAAATAAAAAAAAACAAGTTTTTTAACTGAAAGTAAGGAGCGACATTCAAACTTAAAACGAACAGAAATTATTCTGTATATGAAAGGGGCTGTCCCCTCCTCAACGCCTTGCTCTTTACGCTAAAGTTTTTTATTGTTAAAAAAAAATAGAGTTGTGAGAAAGTCAAACTTTAGCGTAAAGAGCAAGGCGTTGAGGAGGGTATAGTAGTATATTATGAGCGCTCATGATAAGTTAACCTAACCTAACTTAAACA
>JAPEVW010000372.1:88290-118290 GCA_027921565.1 Artemia sinica
GAAATACTAAGAAACCTTAGCTCAGAAAAGTCTGAAATAGTCAACTACTCATCCCAAACTCGAAGTTTCAGACAACAAACACCTATGAGTGACTAAGAATCCCAGCTCTGAAAAGTCCAAAAAACAAACTACACCTCCCAAATCATAATTTTCAGAAAGGACACACCTATGAAAGGCTAAGAAATCTAGCTCAGAAAAGTCAAAAAATAGCAAATTAACCATCCCAAATCATAGGTTTCAGTCAACACACACCAACGAAAGACTAAGAAACCTAGCTCAGAAAGGTCAAAAATAGCAAACTACTCATCCCAAACTATTGGTTTCAGACAACATTCACCTACGAAATACTAGAAAACTTTAGCTCAGAAAAGCCTGAAATAGCAAACTAAACATCCCAAATCATAATTTTCTAACAACACATACCTATGAAAGGCTAAGAAACCTAGCTCAGAAAAGTCGAAAATAGCAAACTACACATCCCAAATCATAGGTTTCAGACACCACACACCTATGAAAGACTAAGAAATCCAACTCAGAAAAGTCAAAAATAGCAAACTACATATCCCAAATCATAAGTTTCAGTCAAACACACACCAACGAAAGTCTAAGAAACCTAGCTCATAAAAGCCTGAAAAAGCAAACTACTCATCCCAAACTATTGGTTTCAGACAACATTCACCTAGGAAATACTAGGAAACCTTAGCTCAGAAAAGCCTGAAGTAGCAAACTACACATCCCAAATCATAGGTTTCAGACAACACACATCAACGAACGACGGGGGACCGGGGGAGGACCTTTGGGACCCAGGGAGAACGTTTGGGGATCCGGGGGCCCTTGAGGATTGAGTGGTCTTTTGAGAGCCCGGGGGACCTTAGGGGATCCGGGGGCCCTTGAGGGCCGGGTGGTCCTTTGGGTGCCCGGGGGACCTTTGAGGACCAGTCAGTGGAGGACCTTTGGGGGTCTGAGGAGGGCGTTTGGGGGATAACATTTCGAAATTTTTACTTTTTAGTTTACTTTTTTTTTGCGGCGCATCCCTGCGGCACATCCTGCAGCGCTTTCCTGCGGTGCCTCCCTACGGCGCATCCCCTGCGGCGCTTTCCTGACCCGCGGCGCATCCCTGCGGCACATCCTGCGGCGCTTTCCTGGCCCACGGCGCATCCCGGCAGCGCTTCTCTGGTCCGGGGGACCTTTGGTGGCCGGGGGAGGGCCTTTGGGGCACAGGGAGGGCCTTTGGGGGTCCGGAGGGGCAGTTGGGGACCGGTGAAGGGCCTTTGGGACCCCGTTGGTCCTTTGGGAGCTCGATGGGCCTTTGGGGGGCCCGGGGATGGCCTTTGGAGGTCTGGGTGGGCCTTTGGGGGCGCCGGTGGCCCTTTGGGAGCTTGGGGGACCTTTGAGGACCGGGGGCTTCCTTCAGGGTTGGGTTAGAGGACCTCACAACACTGTTCAAATGAAACTTGTGTATTATAACGACCACAGAGTTTCACCATTAAATTCTTTTCTAAAATCTCTTCAAAAATCATCTTTTAAAATGTCTCTAACTCTTTCGCCGAAATAGTTCCATAACCTGTCTAAAACAGTTTCGCCCAAATAATCCCTAAATGTAATTTCAGCGTGTTCCTTTTGTTTTTGGCATCTCTGTGCTAATGCATTTCAAATTAATAAGAAACCTGATTCCCGATCTAAAACAATTCATCGCTAAGATGTTTCTTGGAGAAATGTTTCCATGGCCTTTGGCTATTAATATCCTTTTGGTCGAACTCCAAAGAGTTGTTTCCGAGGCAAAGACATTAATGACTTGGATCTATTCCTGGAGAATCGTTTCTATGCGAAAATTTTTAAAGTCTGACAGATGATGTCATTGATTGATTGATCTGTCAAGAAAGGGGAAATTAATTTGTTGTTTCTAAGGGGAATTATTGATTCACGATAGGTGAATTGAGGTCGACAGCACAGGTGTTCCAAATTCCGGGAAAGTCATAACATTTGGCTCGAGCAACAGCAACAAATACTATTTCTGGACGCCATGACATTCACGAACGATTACGCAATCAAGTTCTCGGAATCCACTTCCTCTTCGATTATGCAATCAAGTTCTCGGAAATTCACTTCCCCCTCGAGTCCTAGATCAATAACATTGTTCCCGTTAGAATTCAATGCGCATGTGCAACCTTCGTCCCGGAGTTATTACACATAGAAACAGCAAATAAATCGACCTTGGAAAAAGAGGTCATTGACCCCATTACGTAATCATTCTCCCTAGGGAGGCTATGCCCTTATTTGGAGTGCAAAAAAGTTATAGGTGGCAGCAGGGGTGAGGGATGGGAGTCGGACCCCCATCTCTACTTACATGAATAGTTAAAACAAAATTTTCATATTAATTTACTTTTATTTGGTTAAATGGCTTTCTCGAAACTTGTTTCATTTTATTTACGAACGTTTTTATTAGTAATAAATACACGTAACTTACGAATTAATTTACGTAACGAACTTCTATATTCATATATTTTTAATACGTATGTTAGGGGGTTCGCCCCCTAGTCAATACCTTGCTCTTTAAGCGAAAGTTCGAATTTTGTTCCAATTCTTTAAAACTGACCGCTTAATCACAAAGGCCGTTAATTAGAATAAATAGTTCTTATGAAAGTACTAAGAAATCTCTGGCTTAAAGAGTGAGGTATTGATTAGGGGGTGAACCCAATCATATATGTAATATTTTCTGTTCGTTTAAATTTTCGATGTTGCTGCTGTTGCAGTTGAAAAACTTGTTTTTTTATATTTAATTACTGATCTTTTTTTTAAATAATGCTGGGAAGTCCGGCGTCCCCTTCATAGCAATGTCCCTTCCCCCATGAAAACTTCCTTCATGGAAAGATCCTCCCACATAACCCCTGACCCCCCCCCCCCCACTACCAGGAAAAATCTCCCCTGAAAACGTCTGTACTGTATACTTCCCAATAACCAATACTATATGTTAACATTGGGTAAAGTTCATAACTTTCAGCCCTCCTCCCGGAAACTTCGGGGGATTAAGTCATCCTAAAAGACATACTTATATTGTTTTCGAACATGCTAAACAAAATGGCTATCTCAAAATTTTGATCAGGTGACTTTGGGAAAAAATGAGCGTGGGAGGGGCCTAGTTTTCCCTCCATTTTTTTGGTCACTTAAAAAAGGCGCTAGAACTTTTAATTTCCATTCCAATGAGCCCTCCCACGATATTCTAGGGCCACTGGGTCGATACAATCACCCCTGGGAAAAAAAAACAACAAATAAACACGCACCCGTGATCTTTCTTCTGGCAAAAAATGTAAAATTCCACTTTTTTGTAGATAGGAGCTTGAAACCTCTACAGTAGGGTTCTCTGATACGCAGAATATGATGTTGTGATTTTCATTAAGGTTTTAAAACTTTTAGGGGGTCTTTCCCCCTTTTTTCCGAACATCAGCCAAATTTTCTCAGGCGCGTAACTTTTGATGGGTAAGATTAAATTGATGAAACTTATATATTTGAAATCAGCATTAAAATCCGATTCTTTTGATGTATCTATTTGTATCAAAATACCGTTTTCTAGAGTTTCGGTTACCATTGAGCCGGGTCCCAATAACCAATACTATATTTTAACATTGGGTAAAGTTCATAACTTTCAGCCCTGCCCCAAGGGGGCTTTGAGGGATTAAGTCATCCTAAAAGACATAGTTATAATATTTTCGACCATGCTGAACAAAATGGCTATCTCAAAATTTTGATCAGGTGACTTTGGGAAAAAATGAGCGTGGGAGGAGGCCTAGTTGCCCTCCATTTTTTTGGTCACTTAAAAAGGGCACTAGAACTTTAAATTTCCGTTCCAATGAGCCCTCTCACGATATTCCAGGATCACTGGGTCGATACGATCACCCCTGGGGAAAAGAAAAAAAAACAAATAAACAAATAAACACGCATTCGTGATCTTTCTTCTGGCAAAAAATGGAAAATTCCACATTTTTGTAGATAGGAGCTTGAAAACCTCTACAGTAGGGTTCTCTGATACGCTGAATATGATGGTATGATTTTCATTAAGGTTCAATAGCTTTTAGGGGGTCTTTCCCCCTTTTTTCGAAAATCAGCCAAATTTACTCAGGCGCGTAACATTTGATTTGTAAGATTAAACTTGATGAAACTTATATATTTGAAATCAGAATTAAAATTTGATTCTTTTGATGTATCTATTGGTATCAAAATTCCGTTTTTTTTTAGAGTTTCGGTTACCATTGAGCCGGGTAGCTCCTTACTTACAGTTCGTTACCACGAACTGTTTGATTGCTTAATTTGTTTTGCCTTTGTTTTGTAAAATTAATTAAAAAATCTGAAAGCGAAGTTTAAAAAAAGGCAAAGTGCCATATAATTATGGCTTATAATAATATAAGCAATGATAATAAGCAGAAATTAATGCTTATAATAATTCAAACTCGAAACGATCAGAAATCAATATTAAAGAATAAATGAACCCCAAAACGAAGAAAACTTAAAATAAATGATTTTAGTAAACCAAGATAAAAGATACTGAACTAAACTTGTAAATAAATCTTGAAACTACAAAAATTAATTTTTTGTTAAATTAAATCAAGTAAACCTTAAAACGAAAAAAAATTCATCAAGAAGGTGTTTGGTTACTTCTTTCTCACCCTACTCTAACCGTTAAAGTTGTAAAGCCTATTGTATCCTTTGTGCTTTAATGAATTTTTCTCTTTTTTTGGAGTCTGTTTCATGTTTGAAATATCGACAACTAATAAAAAAAAAAATCACTAGAATAATCAAAACGACCGGAAACCACTAATGAAAACAAAATGAATATTTAATATATAATGATATTAATCCAAAGAAAGTCAGCAATTTAGATTTTTTTTCAAAATCATAAGAATAAAAATTCTTTGTTTTTAATTTTTAATTTCTGTTTTTGTCTTAAAATCTTTAATTCTTGAATTAATTTGTTTTTCCTCATAAGTTGTCGCAGTCGAAAGTATTTACAGTTTATTGTAGTTGTAAGTAATCATGGGCTTAAGCATTGTCACAGTCGCAAAAAGTTGCGGTTGCAAGGAGTCATAGTTACAAATAGTCACACTCTGAATCTTAAATGACCTTAGCCGCAGTCATAGTTACAAGTAGTCGAGTCCACTAGAATTCACAATCATAAGTGCGGTAGCTATAGAAACATATAAACAAGGTCGCAAATGGTTACATTAACAGATACAAGTAGTTGCAGCCGCAGGCACAAATAGTCGCAGTCAGAAGTAGTCCCCTTAGCCGTCAACAGTCGCAGCCACATGTAGCCATAGTCCCGGTCACAAGTAATCGTGTTCGAAGTTGTAGTTACAGTATAAGTACCGAAAACGGTCTTGAAAGTTTCAAGTTGATATCTTTAGTCGTTCGTAAGAAACTGTATATGTGTCTTTTTGATAAACCGTATGCATAAAGTGGTTTTGATTTAGTTAATCATTTCTCCGAACAATTCCTGAAGTTTCACCTCAAAACCTTTAATCTGTTCTATATCACAGAGCATCAAAGATTCTTACTTTTTTCCAATGATGAATTCTGTATAGAAACAATGAATGCATTTCATAATTTATAACCTTCCCAGGGGCTCTCGGGCGGGGGGGGGCATAATATTCTCAGAGGTATAGTTATAAGACTTTAGTCTATTATAAACTAAGTAGCTATTTCATAATTATGATCAGTGATGAAGGAGAGAGACGAGAGGGGAGAGAAGGACTAAAACAGACAAGGAGAGCTCTCCACATGTCCCAAGAAGTTCAACTTAACACCCCCAGTCGTTCCTTAGATATGGCTTATGCACTTTTTTCAAAATCAGTATTTGTGTATTTTATTTTGATTTTGTTCAGCTTCTCCTCAGCATTTCATGAAAATGGTCAAAAGTAAATTAAGCGTCAGTCACAAGTAGTCGTAGTAACAGCCGCAATTTGTCGCAGTAACAGTGGTAGTCGCAACCAGTCATAGTTGTAGCCGCAGCAGTAGTAGTAGCAGTAGTTTCCCAAAAGTTTTAAGTTAATACCTGTAGCTTTTCCAAAGATATTACAGATTCTCCCTATGGCTAGCCTTGATATACAGTGTCTTTTGATTTTTTTGGATACATCCATGATCAAATGTTTCCCTTTTTGTAATGATAAGTCCTACATGACTTGCTCAAGAGTAAGCACGGGCACTATTTCCGTTTCTAATCTGTAGTCAAAGAACCTGTTTCTGTTCTGTTCATACAAAAAAAGACAGAAACAGATGACCTATGTTTTATTTACCGGTTCTGTTTCTGTGTTTTTATAATAGCTATTTTGTCCTGTTTTTGTTTTTATTTTCCTACCTGTTTAGTCTTCTGTTCCTGATTTTCTTTTAGTGATACGAGAATGAGATATTGGGGAGTTTCAAACTTACCAAATTGTGTTTTAAATCATAATTTGAAATTCTGAAGAGGTGAGGTTACACCCCATAATAGTTTTAGAATTGGAGCGTCAATATAAAGAAAAGTATGTAGTGTTTCTAACATATCAAATGGTGCTTTTTGATTGTTTCAGCTAGGCAGAATCAGGGCTTAGGAGTCAGATGAGAGTAGGCATGTGTTTAAATGGGAGAACAGTAAAGGTGCAGTTTAGTTCAACAAAAACAACTTATTTTACTGTATGTTTATTTAGCCAATTGAGCAGCAAAGTTGCACAGATACTGTCCAGGTGAAACAGGATATAAACAAATTGCTTATTACTGTATATCCCGGTACTATTGGTAGGGCTTCTGCAACCTGCATTACGCGGAAAACTAATCTGCACCATTAACTGAGAGAACTTAAATTTACTGTTTTTATGGAATTCATGCTGCTATATAACAGTGACTCGCCATAACTATTCTACTAACTTATAAGTCCCAAATGATAAATACTAATTATTAATTATAACTTTTTTTTTTTATTACTTAGTCAGAGAGGGATGTAAATGTCTTAAAGTCTTTTCCAGAAGAAATGTGTGTTTTTGCTGGCAAATCTTTATTGCAAGAGCGTAACAAGTTTGGGCTGATTTTTAGGAAGGGCCAAAGTTCTATAAATTGCTGATACACTTATCTCATTCAGTAGGGCAACAATCTTTAGGTAAATACGATATCATTTTGCCCTATAGCACATGAAATTAAAAAAAATTACTAAGTAGTATATTATTTTTGTACCTGTCTCTTAAATACCTATTATAGACAAGCAAATTCCTGTAAAAATTAACTTTGGGTTGTGAAGGGTTTATATTTTTAGGAAACCGTAATTGAGAACTGTCATTTTGCTTTTAGTCGCCAACAGATTTTCTTGGCTCTATGTGCTAACAAAACCGCTCAGGAAGCAAATGGCCTGTTGCCCCTTAGTTACATTGCTGTTGTGAAAGAGGTCAGACATTTGGGTAAAGGTTTAATTAGGGTTTAATTAGACATTTGGGTAAAGCTTTTAAAGGTTTAATCTTGTTTGGGAGTTCATACCGTAAACACCTCTGTTGGATATAGTCTGGATATAATCTCATTATACAATAATACCCAATTGTGATTCCCTACGGACTTATTATAGTCAACAGAATCAAGTCTGGATATAATCTCATTATACAGTAAGACTCAATTGTGATTCCCTATGGACTTAGCATAATCAACATTTTTGAACTTGAATTATTTATAGTTAATTGACCAAACCTGTTTGATGCATTGCCTGTAGGAGTCAAGAGCTGATTTAATCGTGCTATATTTGGTTAGCGGGGGGTATTCACACACCTCCCTTGCCAGTAAGTCCCTTTTGATGCCATTTCGAATGAACTGCTAATCCCAATCCTCCCGAAGCGGATTTATAATCGTGATTTATCATGGCTAATGTTACGCAAAAATCGTTCGACGAGTTCAGAAAAGTTTTGAGCGGAAAACTAGATTCTATTATTGCTACGCAGACAGAATTAAATAATAAGCTTGACGGAATTACTTCTGAGATCGCGTCGCTGAGAACGGAGGCTGCCGACCGAGATGTGAGGCTTAATAACTTTGAGAAAACTATCGACGAGTATGTCGACAAGTACCAGGCCCTGGAAAAACAGCTACTACTTATCGACGTGAAAGATCGCCGTCTGAACCTTATTGTGCATGGTCTACCGGCAGAAGAGCCTAACAAGAAAGTTGAAGATAGCGTCATTAAATTAGTTAGCGAAAAGCTGGGTGTAACTAGTGACATATCTATGACTAAGTGCTATCGGATTTCTTCACGGGCTGCAAACATCACAAATAGGCGCAGCAAGCAAAATAGCCGACGCAAGGAGTCCCCCGTATTTATTTCACTAAGCTCGGAGAGTGATGTCCAGTCGATCATGAACAATGTTAAAAAGCTAAAAGGTAGTGTGATTATAATCTCTACAGACCTGCCCCCTGCTCTCAACATGATTCGAAACTCCCTACTCTCGAAAGCACAAGAAATGAAAGAGTCGAAACATATCGTTTCATCCAGAGTGCGTCATAAGGGTATTAATTATGGCTAGAAGTGAAAAAAAGTGATTCTTCTGACTGGGAAAAGATTAATTAGTTTGTTTGTAGTGTATACGCGGACCATTATTTGTTTTATTTGTTTAATGAAATACGTCCGCGATCGAGAGATGAAACAAGTTCATTTTGTTGGTGTGTGTCATTATTGGGAAAATGACCACTAGTCAGTGTTGGTTTTTTTCTTTTCGTTGTTTTTTTCTTTCTTATTGTGTTCAGTGCTCAATGCGACTTCGACTTGTTAAGTCTGCCATGCCAGATTATGCTTCATCGTCGCTATTCTTTTTTTCTATTTTCCATAGGCCTAGAAATCAGGTTCTGTTTTTGCTTCGTGTGTTTTTTTTCAGTTGAAGATCAGATATTTCACAAGACGTGCCGTACTCTTCCACATCAAGGTTTGGTTGATGATTTATTGCCGCATCACTACAGACTCCCACCAGACGGTTTGGTAAGTCAAAATGATTATGGTTAATTCTACTGGTGATGGGACATCGAGTAGGTTGAGAGATTTTGAGAGAGACCCATTAGATTTAATAAAAATTTCTGCAGATTGTGGTTTTTCGGATGATGAATATGATATTTCTATTAGATCCCTCCCTATTAACAAATATTTACTCCCTAATGAGATTAACGGACATGTTTCTCCTGGTAGTGTGAGGCTGGCGAGTTTAAACTGTTGCGGGTTGATGAGTAGTTTGGACCATTTATCTTCGTTCCTTCCATGCTACCGAGTTTATGTATTAGCTGTATGTGAGACTTTCTAAATGAGTCAACTAGTCACCTAGCGAATATTAACGGTTACAATTTTATTTCTAAGACTAGGAATGACAGATCGAGAGGAGGCCTTGGTTTTTTTATTCATAATGATATTACTTACAGGATTGTTTCGGATTTTGATTCTATGTATGAAGAAACGTTGTTTGAATTTTTGGTTGTTGAGCTTGATTTTGGTAATGAAAAAGTGTTGTGTTGTTTGTTTTACAGACCACCTAGCTCTTCGGTGCAACATTTCATAAGTAAGCTGGAAGCGTTTTCTTCGATCGCAATCGAGCGAAGTCGGAAGATTATGTACATTGGGGATTTTAATATTGATATAAGTAATGCTGGTCATGATCTTTCATCTACACAATATTCGCCTTCGGCTGTTGATTTTCTGACACTTTGTCTTTCGCTGGGGCTTCTCCCAGCTTGTCGTATTCCAACTCGAGTTGTAAGCTCGACAGCAACGGTAATCGACAATATTTTTCTGAATATGGAATTTGATTCGTGTCATGTTATTATCGATGACACGTCAGACCACTTTATGCTTTTGATGGAGATAAAAACTGGGCGACAAACGGCGACTCCGATCAAAACAACTAGAAGGCTTGATGCTACATCTGTTCAGCGGTTGAATGAACTGCTGCTTAAAATTGACCCCTCTCCGTGCTTAGACTGCGAGGATGTAAATCAAGCTTCACAGTATTTTGTCAACGAATTTACCACAGCACTTAATGTGGCTTGTCCGATGTCTTCGACCCGTCTAAGACATTACAACAGATCTAAAAAGCCTTGGGTTACACGAGGACTACTAAGGTCGATCCAATCAAAGAACAGGCTGTATAAAATATATCTATCGAATCCCGATGAAACAAATCAAGCCTTTTTTAAAGCTTACAGAAATTGCCTAACCAAGGCTCTCATGTCTGCTAAACAGCTCTACTATTTGAAGGCATTCAATAGCGCGCATGGATCTCCTAAGAAGGTATGGACATTAATAAACGATTGTATCGGCAAAAAAAAGTTAAATTCTTTTCTGGACGAAATGATGCCCCCAGGTGGTGATACAGCTGTTAAAGGAAAACTTAACGTCGCCAACATGCTCAACACGCACTTCGTTAAAATAGGTGAAAAGACGTCGGAAGAGGCATCCCAAAAATCAACGCCAAATTCTGCTGATTTCAAAAGTTTTCTACCCTCTTCTACTGACCGATCTATATTCCTCACTCCAGTCTCGTCTGCTGAATTGATGCTTGTACTTCATCAACTCAAAAATGGACACTCAGAAGGAATCAACGGATCTTCTACGAACTTGCTTAAATCGATTATGCCTAGTATAGTAAATTTTCTTGTGCACATAATTAATCTTTGTTTCAAGAATGGTATCTTCCCTTCATGTATGAAGTCCGCCCGTGTCATTGCACTACACAAAGGGGGAGATATAAATGATCCGTCCAACTATAGGCCCATATCTATTCTATCTGCTTTCGGAAAAATTATTGAACGTTGTTTGCACGTGAGGATTGTAAATTTTCTTGACAAGAATAGTTTTTTCAGTAAGTCCCAATTCGGGTTTCGAAAAGGACATTCTACTGAGCATGCTATTTTGGCAGTAACCCAGTTTATTCATGATGCCTTGGATAAGGGTGAAATTCCAGCTTCTATATTCGTGGATATACGGAAAGCGTTTGACACTATTTGTCACATGATTTTAAATGAAAAATTGTCTAATTGTGGTATACGTGGTCCGGCTAAATCGATAATATTGTCATATTTAAGCGATAGAGTCCAGTGTATTGATGGGGGGCGATGTTATATCAACGTCTTCGAACCAGTCAAATAAAGTTGGAGTGCCCCAAGGTTCAATTCTCGGCCCTCTGTTGTTTCTAATTTATGTTAATGATATTAGTAATTCAGTTGAGGACCTAGGGCTGACCGTTTCTCTTCGCAGATGACACAGCCTGTAGTGTCTCTGGAATCGATGAAGATCGTGTCAAACATAATTTAAGTCTAGTATTCGATAGACTAGTAGCATGGTTTACGGCAAATAGGCTAGCTCTGAACACTTCAAAAACAAAGTTTATGGTATTTTCGCGTACGTCACGGGCACTTCCATGTCTGAAGTTGATTAAGTCATCTGTTTCAGGTATGGATATATCATGTGTTGAAATTATTCGTTACCTTGGTGTGCTGGTTGACTCAAATTTGAGTTGGAAGCCGCATATAAATGGTATAAGATTGAAGCTTGGAAGGAACGTGGGTTTTATGCAACGTATGAAATTCATTTTGCCGCTCGAAGCTATGCGTTCTATTTATTTCGCTCTTGTTCATTCTTATCTAAATTACTGCCCACTTATTTACTTGAATACTTTCAGATCCCATTTAATTCCGCTTCAGAGGCAACAAAATAAGGCGCTTCGTATTTTAAAAAGTTATCTTCCTTCCCCAGCGTCTTTCCCCAGTAAGTCTTCTACAAAGAGTTTATATTGTTTATTGAATATTCTTCCTGTTGAACTTGCAGTTACTTTTAACTCGATTTTATTCAAGGTTAATCATAATCTCCTGTCACTGCCCAGTTATTTCTTTTCTTTTGATTTGTTCCCAGTTGCTCCGCCATCTTCTCATCTAGCTCGCAGCATACGCAAACTACGCCAGCCGTTGATAATTTCAGAGAGGTCCCGGTTTTCTCTACGAAATAGTGTGGTTGCCGCGTGGAACCAATATGAATCTATTTTTGATTTTGATGTGTCGATTGGAATTTTAAAAAATAAAATAAAATCATTCCTTTTGGACATTTATTAGTCAAATATTATTTTATTTTAATATATTCTCCTTATAATAATATTCTCTTCTTATTTTTCGATCTCTCTCGGATCTTGATATCCTTCTTCTTGTCCCATTGCTGGTTGAGAGTTGTTTATGTATCGTCGGGTGGGTGTCTGCCGTGGTGTGGTGAGTAATTAACCTTACATTTATTGATTTATTTATATTTGTTTGTGAAGTCTACCATTTTGAATGAAAATCCGTATATTTCTTTATTGTTTTTCTTTTTTATCTGTGCAAAACGAGCTTGTCTCACTGCCAGATATCTGTATATATTTAATGTCATTATGCATGATTGAATAATAAATGAACCTGAACCTGACCTTTGGAAATGGTAGGCTACTAGAATGTGCTAATAATTTTGCGAAAAATACAGTCAACCTTTGTTATAACATCAGCATGACGTCATACTCTGATGACGACTTGGATGTTCTAAGAAAAACATTGAAGCTATCCGTGATCTTTCTTCTGGCGAAAAATACAATATCCACATTTTTGCAGATAGGAGCTTGAAACCTCGTTAGTAGGGTTCACTGATACGATGAATCTGATGGTGTGATTTTCATTAAGGTTCTATAACTTTTAGGGGGTGTTTTCCTCTTTTTTGGAAAATCAGGCAAATTTTCTCAGGCATTTAACTTCTGATGGGTAGAACTAAACTTGATAAGACTTTTATATTTGAAATGAGCATTAAAATTTAATTTTTTTGGTGTATTTATTGGTATCAAAATTCCATTATTTAGAGTTTTTGTAACTATTGAACTGGGTTGCTCCTTACTTACAGTTCGATACCGCGAACTGTTTGAAACCTGTTTTTGTCCAAAAAGGACTAGAATAAGCTTTCTTCAGTGAAGTCTACCATAGTCTTAAGGATATTAGCTCTACATGGGTGGGTTGGAGTGGGGCCTCTTGTGGTTCCTGCGCCATTACTTAATGTATCCTATATCAATGGTGTCAAAGGTAAAGAGAACGATTCAAAAACCTTTCAAATGTTGAAAGATCCAGATAAGCAACCTTTAAAAAAAGAATAATTTCAAAATGTTGGCTTGTTCTATTACAGTCGATCCATTAGAAATAAGCCAGAAACTTTTAATGGAATTGTGGAATTCATCAAATGTAAAAAACAGTTTACAGGCGTCTTACGTTTTTTTTGTACTCAGTCATTCTCAATGTGCTGTTCCATCGCACTTTCATGTCAGAAAGGATGCGGGAACAAGGGCAACTCTCTTTGCAACATCTTTTAAAGGTACTATGCTGTACAGCGAAACCTTTTATTTTCTAAATATCTTTCGCAGTTTTATCAATTTTTGAGCAACTCTAATGTGTCTTCTGATGTCATTGGCTAAGTTTTGAATGAACGGAAATCCAAATAAGCTTGTAACAGATAAATGTAAAGAATATGCAAAACATGAAGTTCGAGCACGTCTAACCGAGAAATGGAAAGACTGTGCAAAATATCAAGTTCAAGTAATTGCTACAAGCTTTGACGAGATTGTTCGGAGAATCAGCCACAGCGCGGAATATTTTATCTGTCAGTGAAAACTTCCTGATTGCAACCTGGATTGCTGAAAGGCTGTTATTAGCTGTAGGTGAACGACTTGTTGTTTTTTCTGGGAGCAAGACTTATGTGACGATGGATGGTTCTAGAGGATGGTGCTTTCGAATCCCCTGTTGTTTTTTAATTAAGTTGCTTTATGTCTGTCTAAGCAAAAACAGAAAGTGGCATTTTGTGCTTAACTGTGTTTTGCAGCAGAGTTTCCGCAGAGTAGTTTTTTTTATCGACTTGAAGTAAAGAATGATCATTCTTCTGCTCTTCTGGTTCTAGTTTTAATTAATTCATCGCTCTCTCTGTCCCTTGCTTTGATATCGGGAGCTTCGATTAGGGAAGCAGTCTGACTTGATGTATTTTTTGGAGTTTGCTTGGGTTTGTTATTTGCTGCACCAGTAGCATTTACTTTTTCTTTGTAAATATAAATTGTGTCCTTCCTTTTAAGATCGTACATAAATTTTATGGCAGAGACTCTCTTAGCCTTTAGAGACCTTTTACAGAAGTTTTACCTGATACTTTCTTTGCTTCCTGTTTCCCTTAGGGTACCCAGAGAGATAGCTTCAATGTTTTTCTTAGAACATCCAAGTCGTCATCAGAGTATGACGTCATGCTGATCTTATAACAAAGGTTGATTGTATTTTTCGCAAAATTATTAGCACATTCTAGTAGCCTATCATTTCCAAAATTAAACCTTTACCCAAATATCTCACCTCTTTCACAACAGCAATGTAACTAAGGGGCAACATCAGAGTATGACGTCATGCTGATCTTATAACAAAGGTTGATTGTATTTTTCGCAAAATTATTAGCACATTCTAGTAGCCTACCATTTCCAAAATTAAACCTTTACCCAAATGTCTCACCTCTTTCACAACAGCAATGTAACTAAGGGGCAACAGGTCATTTGCTTCCTGAGCGGTTTTGTTAGCACATAGAGCCAAGAAAATCTGTTGGCGACTAAAAGCAAAATGACAGTTCTCAATTACGGTTTCCTAAAAATATAAACCCTTCACAACCCAAAGTTAATTTTTACAGGAATTTGCTTGTCTATAATAGGTATTTAAGAGACAGGTACAAAAATAATATACTACTTAGTGTTTTTTTTTAATTTCATGTGCTATAGGGCAAAACAATATCGTATTTACCTAAAGATTGTTACCCTACTGAATGAGATAAGTGTATCAGCAATTTATAGAACTTTGGCCCTTCCTAAAAATCAGCCCAAACTTGTTACGCTCTTGCAATAAAGATTTGCCAGCAAAAACACGCATTTCTTCTGGAAAAGACTTTAAGATATTTACATCCCTCTCTGACTAAGTAATAAAAAAAAGTTGTAATTAATAATTAGTATTTATCATTTGGGACTTATAAGTTAGTAGAATAGTTATGGCGAGTCACTGTTATATAGCAGCATGAATTCCACAAAAACAGTAAATTTAAATTCTCTCAGTTAATGGTGCAGATTAGTTTTCCCCGTAGTGCAGGTAGCAGAAGCCCCACCAATAGTACCGGGATATACAGTAATAAGCAATTTGTTTATATCCTCTTTCACCTGGAAAGTATCTGTGCAACTTTGCTGCTCATTGGCTAAATAAACATACAGTAAAATAAGTTGTTTTTTGTTGAACTAAACTACACCTTTACTGTTCTCCCATTTAAACACATGCCTACTCTCATCTGACTCCTAAGCTCTGATTCTGCCTAGCTGAAACAATCAAAAAGCACCATTTGATATGTTAGAAACACTACATACTTTTCTTTATATTGACGCTCCAATTCAAAAACTATTATGGGGTGTAACCCAGCGGCGGATCCAGGGGGGCCGGTTAGGGGGGGGGGGGCCCTGGGCCCCCCCAAGATTTTCTGGCGCCCTCTCATCCATCGTGCAAACGACCCTTTTTTTCTGAATGATTCAACTAAGGCCGACGCTAAAAAAAAAAAAAAATCGGATACGCCGTCATTTTTTTACTTTCTTTTTATCACATTATCTAAAGTTCAAATCCGACACTGCACGAATCATGATTATTGGGTTTATTTTTGGGACGTGGTAAACGAGCAGAACATTTTGTGAATGCTTACGAGAAACGCATGTCTTTGGGGAGTTGCGTGGGTGGTTAGATCCAACCGGCGGGAGGCTAGGCGCGAGCGACCCTGCCACTGCCTTCGGAGTATTTTTTGTTCCGTGTGTTAGACCAGTTAGACGGAAACGCATTTAAAATGGATCGGAAAAAAAAAAATCAGGGCATGAATATAGAACAGAGAAGAAACAAAGAATGATGGCGGAAAGCCGTAAAGGATCGAGGGACATCTCTGATTATTTTGCCAAGAAAGATCAGATTAAAGGTAAGCTTTTAAAGATAGAACAATAAGGAAGGAGTGTCGTTTAAAGTGGTTATCAACACTTCTAATTTCTAGCTTTAGCCCATTGTCGGGTAGCTTTCCTGATAAGGGCTCATTCGTCAAGCTTCATCGCGTACCAGCTGCTTTTGTTGTTATATATTGCATACGGTCCCTCTTGTACAGTGTTCTTCGTATGCAATTTGTCCGAAGCGTTTGACCTGATTTTTACCAGCCCACTCGTCTCGCCTGACGGTTATGATATTGGCTTAAAGCAGTATTTTTACCGACACACTGTGTCAGCTCTGAAATTATCTTTCAAATTCTTGCAGTTAAAGCTCTCTCTTTAGCCTTGTAAACTTCGGTGATAATTGTTTCGGGTTTTCAGCTCTTGAAAAATATTTGTTAGCATATGTCGGGGGATCGGTTCTTGGGGTTGCAAATTAAATTAGTGATGTTTTAGGGTGGTATTTTATTTTAAAGTCCGGGTTTCCTAGAAATAGTTTTGGGGTATGAAAGTTCAAGATTGTTGGGGGAGTTTAAAGTTAATGTTGCTGATTCAGTTTATTTTCAAATTTAGTTCCAATTCTGCCTTCACCATGTTGAGAGTTAAATCTACTAAAGCAAGCCATTATACAAAGTGTATATACGTTTACAATAAATGTCTTGTGCAAACTTTAAAAGAGAAAATTTTTTTGTTAGATGTTGAGACGACGGCAACTTCTGATGCCCACTCTGAGTCGACGGTCGAAATGCACAAAAACGCATTAAGCCAGGAGAACGAACTGTCACCAACAACTCCGTCCACTTCACAGACGGCCTTCATAACAAACTTCGGCGAAACGACACACACTGATCAGCTGACTGAAGGATCAAGAAGCAGTACTCAAACCTTGGTGGTACATAGCCAACACTGATTTCACAGTCCCCGCACCCGCAGCAGAATCAAAGCGCTATTTTTTCGCCTGAAACTGACTTCACGCCGTCGAATGACTTTGGTATTGCAGTAGCGCTGAAAGAGCGAAATCAGTTGTCTTCTGGCGAAATTATGTTTTTTATGAACGAAAGGTGGAAGCCGAAGAACCAATCTGATCTTCCAGTCTCGACACAAAAGAGAAAAGGTGGCGAAGTCAAGCGTCACTTGAATACCGAACATCTTGCCCGGTATCCTTGGCTCGCAGTGAGTCGTCATCCAGACCACGAAGGCCTTTGGTGCAGTGTTTGTGTTTTGATGAGGACCAACGGAAGCGGAGGAGGATGGTCGGCTTTATCTGGAGGCGGCGGAGGGCAACAAATGGGAAAGTTGGTCTTGAAACCGCTAAAAGACTATTCGAAACTTACCGGGAAAGATGGTGCGCGCTGACAAACCATGCTGAAGCACAGTTTTCACAAACACTGCCAGGAAAAAGCTGCCGCGCTGCTAACAACGTTTCAGCGCGGTAGTCAAGATCAAGATATCAGGAATGCTCTGGACTGTGAAAGGGTCAAGCAAATACAGCAGAACCGTGCACTCTTGAGAAGCGTTCTTGAAACTGTCAAGCTTTGCGGGGCACAGAATATCCCCCTTCGTGGCCACCGTGATGATGGCAAACTTGATATCCAAGACTCTGATGTCATTACAGCAGTAAACGACGGGAATTTCCGCCACCTACTTCGGTATCGAATTCAGAGTGGAGACTCGCAACTTAAAAATTTACTTGAAAATGCACCGAGCAACGCCAAATATACGAGTAAACAGATCCAGAATGAACTGATTGGAACAATTGGGGAAATGATAAAAACCGAAGTAGTGAGAAAAGCAAACAAAGCAACGGTTTGGTGTCTTCTTGCGGACGAGTCAACAGACAGGCAGACCAGGGAGCTGATGGTCATTGTTTGTCGTTATGTGTGTAAAACCGAGCAGGGATACGTGATTCGAGAAGATCCTTTTGCAGTTGTCGATGCCTTTCAAACCCTGTCAAGACTCGCTGGAGATGAGGAAAGTGACGACGGTAGAAGCATCGAAGAGAAGCTAGACGGCAAGAGCCTCGGAAGCTGCTGTTGAGTGAGGTCAGGAAGTCAAATCTGGATTTGTCAAAGTGCGTTGGTCAAGGATACGACAAAGCTGCTAGCATGGCAAGCTTGACAAATGGTGCTGCTGCTGAAGTTAAACGCCAGTGTGAACTGGCAGATTACTTCCACTGTGTGAGCCATGCCACAAATCTCTCATGTTCAAAGATAGTTTCAGTTCCCATTCTGCGCAATGCCCAAGACGTTGTTCGAGACACAATTTCTCACTTCAGCTCAAGTGCCAAGAGAACAAGACTTCTAAAAAAGCATCTTATCGCGGACAAAGCTAAACAGAGACACTCGTCAGTCTTTGTACCACGAGATTTGTAGAGAGACACGAAGCAACCAGCAGGTTTTGGGACTCCCTTCCGTCGATCGTTTCTGCTCTGCAGGAGATGGAAGGATGGCACGATCGAGAGGCAAGTAGCAGAGCTTATGCATTACGATCCTGCATTGAAAAATCAGATACACTCGTAGGACTGGTTTGCCTGAATTCGTTTTTGTCGATCATGAAACCTTTGGCCGAGTCACTACAACAGAAGGATGGTGACCTCGTGAGAGCCTTGTCCCTCATTAGCAGCGTGAAGGCAATGCTGGAAGATATGCGATCACATGCCGAAACCAAATTCAGACTGCTTTACGAAGATCTTCTGAAAATGGCCGAAAAGATTGATGCTACCATCAAGGTAACGCAGCCACGCATAGCTTCACGTTCTACACACCGGCAGGGGTACCCAAGATGGATCCAGAAAGTCATTATAGGATGGCGGCATTTATTCCAGCCCTGGACGCCATGCTGCTTGATTTTACGGAGCGGTTCAGCTGCCATTTTACGAATGCTGCAAAACTTTCAGCTTTGATCCCGGCTGTGGTTAATGGCAAAAGCTGGGAGGACGTTCAGCCAGGGTACGAAAAGTACAAGGAGCTGCTCGTGGGTACGGAGATAGACGTTAAAACCGAGTTCGATATTTGGAACAAGTATTGGTCTAAGGAAACCGTGCAAAAACCGAAAACAGCTATTTCAGCGCTGAACAGTTGTCAGGAAAATGTATTTCCCAACATCTTCGCATTGTTGACAATTCTCGCGACGCTTCCTGTGTCAACCTGTGAAGCAGAACGAATGTTTTCAAAGGTTGACAGGACATGTTCATCAATACGAAGCACGATGACTGAAGAGAGGTTGGAGGCTTTACTACTCATGCAGACTTACAGAGACGAACTGCCGAAAACAGACGATGCTATCGATATGTTCGCTCTCAGAAAAGCTCGCCGATTGAGTTTAGTTGTGTAGTGTGGTACTGTTTTTATTTCTTTTGCTACGTTTTACCTTTATGAGCATATTTGGCAGTGTTTTCATATAAATAAAGAGCTATCAAATTAGTCCTGTATAATCAGTTTTTTGGCGCCCTGTGTCCGGCGCGCCCCCCCCCCCCCCCCCCAAAGATTTTCCTCTAGATCCGCCGGTGGTGTAACCTCACCTCTTCAGAATTTCAAATTATGATTTAAAACACTACTATTTTGTAAGTTTGAAACTCCCCAATATCTCATTCTCGTATCACTAAAAGAAAATCAGGAACAGAAGACTAAACAGGTAGGAAAATAAAACAAAAACAGGACAAAATAGCTATTATAAAAACAGAAACAGAACCGGTAAATAAAACATAGGTCATCTGTTTCTGTCTTTTTTTGTATGAACAGAACAGAAACAGGCTCTTTGAAAGCAGATTAGAAACGGAAATAGTGCCCGTGCTTACTCTTGAGCAAGTCCTGTAGGACTTATCATTACAAAAGGGAAAAGTTTGATCATGGATGTGTCCAAAAAAATCAAAAGACACTGTATATCAAGGCTAGCCATAGGGAGAATCTGTAATATCTTTGGAAAAGCTACAGGTATTAACTTAAAACTTTTGGGAAACTACTGCTACTACTACTGCTGCGGCTACAACTATGACTGGTTGCGACTACCACTGTTACTGCGACAAATTGCGGCTGTTACTACGACTACTTGTGACTGCGCTTAATTTACTTTTGACCATTTTCATGAAATGCTGAGCAGAAGCTGAACAAAATCAAAGTAAAATACACAAATACTGATTTTGAAAAAAGTGCATAAGCCATATCTAAGGAACGACTGGGGTGTTAAGTTGAACTTCTTAGGATATGTGGAGAGCTCTCTTTGTCTGTTTTAGACCTCCTCTCCCCTCTCGTCTCTCTCTCCTTCATCACTGATAATAATTATGAAATAGCTTTTTAGTTTATAATAGACTAAAGTCTTATAACTATACCTCTGGGAATATTATGCCCCCCCCCCCCGAGAGCCCCTGGGAAGGTTATAAATTATGCAATGCATTCATTGTTTCTATACAGAATTCATCATTGGAAAATAGTAAGAATCTTTGATGCTCTGTGATATAGAACAGATTAAAGGTTTTGAGGTGAAACTTCAGGAATTGTTCGGAGAAATGATTAACTAAATCAAAGCCACTTTATGCATACGGGTTTATCAAAAGACACATATACAGTTTCTTACGACGACTAAAGATATCAACTTGAAACTTTCAAGACCGTTTTCGGTACTTATACTGTAACTACAACTTCGAACACGACTACTTGTGACCGGGACTATGGCTATATGTGGCTGCGACTGTTGACGGCTAAGGGGACTACTTCTGACTGCGACTATTTGTGCCTGCGGCTGCAACTACTTGTAGCTGTTAATGTAACCATTTGCGACCTTGTTTATATGTTTCTATAGCTACCGCACTTATGATTGTGAATTCTAGGGGACTCGACTACTTGTAACTATGACTGCGGCTAAGGTCATTTAAGATTCAGAGTGTAACTATTTGTAACTATGACTCCTTGCAACTGCAACTTTTTGCGACTGTGACAATGCTTACGCCCATGATTACTTACAACTACAATAAACTGTGAATACTTTCGACTGCGACAACTTATGAGGAAAAACAAATTAATTCAAGAATTATAGATTTTAAGGCAAAAACATAAATTGAAAATTAAAATAAAGAATTTTTAGTCTTATGATTTGGAAAAAAAAAAATCTAAATTGCTGACTTTCTTTGGATAAATATCATTATATATTAAATATTCAATACATATATCACCTTTCTGCAGATATCCCCAATTTGATGATCCACTCAAAAGACGATAAACGGCATCTTTATCAAACAGTTTTGTGGTAACAAACTGTATAGTAAGAGCGACTCGTCTCAATAGTAACCGAAACTATGAAAGACAAAATTTTAGTACCAACAGATACTTCAAAATTCAATTTTTATGCTGATTTTAAACATATATAAGTTTCATCGAGTTTAATTTTACCCATAAGAAGTTACGAGCCTGGGAAAATTTTCCATATTTTCACAAAAAGGGGTAGACACCCCTAAAGTAATAGCATCTTAATGAAAATCACATCATCACATTCAGCGCATCAGAAAACTTACTGTAGAGTTTTCAAGCTCCTATCTGCAAAAATGTGAAATTTGGTATTTTTTCGCCAGAAGAAAGATCACGAATGTGCTTATTTCCCCCCCCCCCCCAGGGATGATTGTATCGGCCGCTTGTCATCAAATGTATAATTTTTCATAATATATAAGCCTTGGTAGCTCTGTCGTTAAAGTGTAGGTCTTTTAATAAGGTCGTGAGTTCACGGGCTAAAATTTTATATGTTTTACATGTTATATAATGTTTTTACTTTTATAACTTTAATAGATCTAATATGATTAACATTTTGATTGATAAATATTAGTATATGTATATTAAACTGACAATGCACATTAATTTTTTATTTTTTTCAGTAAAGTGCAAATTATATTCTGGCTTTGGGAAGGCATGGGGGTTTTGAGCCCTACTCATGTTAATTTCTGCTCGTTCTGAGTATGACTCGGTTATTCTTTGTAATTTCTGCTCGTTTTGATACAATTCTATTAGCCCAATCAATTTCCTTCGAAATGAATCATTGAACGATTCTCTACGAAGTTCCCCTGCCAAGCTATCTGTGGAAAAGAAAAAAAAAAAAGAAGAAGATGCCGTCTTTGCAAATTATCATCACATAAAGATGCCGTTTATCAGGCAACTAAATCAGTCCAATATATGCAATGGTAGCGCTGGATAATTTTCTTTTACTAGCTTTCAGCTTTATCCGATGATCGACCCTCTATGTACTACAACCTACGATTATGACGTCATCGATCAATATTGCACATGCAATATGAAGCTTTTCGTACAAAAACTTATTCTAATTTTAAAATATTTTTTTTAATTACAAATGAGACTAGATCTAGCAATTTCTTTAAAATGAGCCATTGAGCAACTCTCTACGATGTTCCAGTGCCAAGCTATCTGTGGAGAAAAAAAGTGAAAGAGAAAAAAAAAACGAAAAAAAATTGCCGTTTAGGTAGAATACTGTAGTAGCTGCCACTTTTCTTGATTTTGAAGCCAAGGGACCTGGTTGTTCAAGTCAAGGGACAGCAGTTTTCCTATATAAGGATTTCAGAAAAGGCAGTTCTAATGGTGTTCTTTTTGTTTTGATCTGACAATATTCTTAGGAGTTAAGGGTTATTCTATCTTGACGCGGGAGAAGTGAGTAAAAAAGTAAGTAATTATAGTATCTAAATGTCTGCCCAATTCTGCCCATAAAATCTAAATTTTCCCATAAAGAGTTTGTTTGGTTCTGATTCGGATTTCCAGAGTTTATTCCACTCAAGCCATTAATTTGCGCTTTTTCAAACATTGGCAAAAGAAGTTGCTTTTCCAGGTCGATATGTGACTTGGTAAGTTCATTTCTTTGTTTTTTTTCATCATCAGTATAAGTAAATAGAATGAGTTTTTCAATGCAGCTTGTTAAAAGAGCATCTTCATTGGACACTTTTTCATACTTCGCCCGGCAATAAGGGCAATCCTTTTTGTTTTGTTCCCATTTAAGGATACAGGTTTTGCAGAGCGTATGCATGCATGGCAGTTTAACGGCTTCACGAATACATCACTGCAAATGCTACAAGACAGATCTGAATTTAAAAAAAGGTTAAGCTGTGTCTTCTTCAAAATCTGAAGCTTCTCTTGATTCATCCCTTTTTCTGTGTCTTTTAGCCAGAATCATTTGCTTCAACACTTATGCTGTTGGCTGGATGAGATGCAAGTTGATTTGAGGTTTTGTCTGCATCTTGATTAGAATTTTAGTTACTATAGATTTTTAACCCAATTAATTTCCTTTAAATGAGCTATTGAACAACTATCTACGATGTTCCAGTGCCAAGCTATCTGTGGATAAGAAGAAAAAAGAAAAAAAATATCCCGTTTAGGCAGAATGTTGTAGTAGCTTCCACTTTTCTTGATTTTCAGCCAATATATTTCCCTTGCTGTTCAAGCCAAGGGACAGAAAGTTAACTATACAGGGTTTTCGGACAAGGCGGTTCTAATGGTGTACTTTTTGTTTTGATCTGACTCTTTTTTTAGGAGTTAGGGTTTTTATATTTATTAGCATTGGACGTGATCGTCTCTTACTAGGTTGCTAGCTACCACTGCACCCGGATTGCTAGCTACCGCTGCAACCCGGATAAATACCTAGTTGTAAATATTTATCTCTATTTCCCTGTTTCGATAGCATTATACTATAAATTCGTTTTTGTAAATTCTCATAAAATCACAAGTCGAGTAGTTAGAACCTAGCAAAAGACAAATAATTTAAAAATTTTCAAGTATTTTCCCTAGTTTTAATTAAAAAATTTTAAATTAATGCTCAGACATCATAAATATTTTTGCAGTTTTCATAATAACTTTAGTGATCCTGAACTGGTTAACTAAAATAAAAAAATTATTTTTTTTAAGGGAATACACATCAAATCACTTATGAACTATCACTTATATGAACAGAAAATAAAACTAATATTTGAATTTTCTGGTATTTCTCTAGTTGTAATTAAAAAATTTAAATTGTTGCTCAGACGCCATAAATATTTTTGCAGTTTATTTAATAACTTTAGCGATTCTGAACTGAGAACCAAAAATAAAAGAAAATTATGTTATCGAAAGATAAACGTGTATAAATGTTGCATTCACTTACGTGGTATATGGTTACAACTTACGATTATAACGTCATCATCCTTCATCAGGTTTTTACATGAAAATGCAGTTTTTTTTGTAAAAATTGATTCTATTTTAAAAACTTTTTATTTTTTTTATTAAAAAATGCACTAGATATAGCAATTCCTTTAAGATGGGCCATTAAACAACTCTTTATGATTATCCAGTGCCCAGCTATCTGAGTGGGAAAAAACAAAAAAAAAAATAATCCCTCGATGCAGAACCTCTAGTATACGGCCACTTGAGCCACTTGGGGTCAAGCTCAAACAGAAGATGCATATAAAAAGGGTAAAAAGAGTATTTTCCAGTCCTAAAGACAGAGAAAAAGAGAAATCAATCAATCAGTCAATTTATTAATACTAAAAACAAAACAATTACAAACTTAAATTTTATACACGCCCAAATATAAATTTGAAAACTGAAATCCTTGGACAAAAAAAAATACATGGCCTATATTTGACAAGAACATGACCCTAAGGAAACACATTGAGGATATATGCACAGAATGATCCAAAGATGGCAGCATGTAACTATGTACAAAATTAGACCCCGGCGCCGCGCCGACGGATCGACCGAACGCCGCGAACGAGAAGCCCAGTCAAAACGCCACCGAAGTGTCGTACCGACGCCGGCGTGTGGCAGGCATGCCGCCGCCGCAGAGGCGGTGGTGTTCGGTCGACTTCAAATTAATTTTGCGGCAAATTCTTTATTACTTTGCATACCATAATTCTTCACTGCTCTCTTGTTCATTATTTTTCGTCTCTTTTGTTACTTTGCATAAGAACCAGACAGATGCAATATGCAATTGCAAATATTGGAATATACACAGTGCTTCATAAGTTGAAAAAAAAGAATCGTCTTTATGAAATGAGTTTAAGTCATTTCGAATGCAGTTTCCTAATCGCTATTTCTTACATCATTCATAGTCAAGAATTTTATTTTCAAGTTGAATAGAATTATAGAACCCATTCACTACTATACAGCTTCAGCCTTCAGTTTGGATTTTGAAATTGACAGCCGAGAGATTGTTTCTACAGCTGAATTGTAAATTTGTAGATTTTTTTTTGCTGTTTTTTAGATAAGACTTTCTTAATGTTTTAATACTCAATTGTTGAACCCTGATAGAAAATACAATCTTCTTTCTGAAACATTTTTACCCCCTCCCCCTCCCCCCAAAAAAAAACCTTCTATTGAGACAAAATTTAGCTATAGACTAAGCTATGTAAAAGGGTGGGAATTAAATATTGAACCGGAAGTTACCCCAAAAATATGCTTCATAAATAATTTGTAAATTATTGCCTATATGGGGGATAGGGGGCTATTATTTTTAAATGATAATACCTCATTTTTTTTTCATTGAAAGCAGGAATGCCAAAAAGATAATTATTTTTTTCACTTAAGGTGAAGACAGAAGAAAATGATATCAAATTCCCCGGGAAACCATTGAAATATTTTTGATAGACCCAGGGCCCCCCATTATGACTTGTTCATTGTCTTGGGTATTTTGCGATTTCTCATAGGCTACTGGTCTAATTTGGCTTTTGTGTGTGCTCCGTTTTAATTATATTCTTTGGGTCTTATTGAATGCCACGGCGAATCTATGACTCAGTTTTTTCAGTAATTTGAGGTATATCTGAATAATTTCGACATTTTTGTTGTTGTATTTGTACCCCTTTACTCATACCCTCAATTTTTTTTTCTTTCAAGGAACACTAAGCTGTTTAACGTTATTTTTGTGTGTTTGTTTGAGCCATACAGTGATCTAGTTAATTATCAAGTAAATTATTTTTTCTAATGAAAGCTGAGACGGTATCCAGAGAGGGGGGGGGGGTAGGGAGGTATTACATTTAAATGATTATATCTCGAATTTTTTTATTGAAAGCAGGGATCCCAAAAAGTTATTTTTTTTAATTTAAAGCAGAAACGGCATCCTATCAAGGTGATATCCCGGGGGGGGGGGGGGTAGTGAGCTATCATATTTAAATGATAATACCTCGATTTTTTTTTAAAGCAGGGCTGCCAGAAGTTAATTTTTTTTATTTAAAGCAGAGACGGTATCCTATCAAGATGGTATCCAGAGGAGGGGGGCATAGGGAATTATTATATTTAAGTGGTAGTACCTTGATTTTTTTTTTTGAAAGCAGGGATGCCAAAAAGTTGAAAAGTTGACAAAAATTAACAAGATTTTCGTGAGTTATACTTGATACAGCACTTCCATGGTTTTTTGCCGTCCAAAAGGAAAGGGACATGTGCGTCCAACCCGTTTTTTTCTTATTGATGAAACAGGTTTAACTTTGAAAACATTCATTCATAAGTACCAGGCAGATTCACACTAAAACGAATTGGTGTGACGAAAGCGATATTGACATCCCCACCTAACGTTGCGCTCGAGTGACAATGCCGCCCTTTGTCTGGTGCCCAGGTTAAATTAAAAGGCCAGGTCATAATAAAAACTTTCAATTTGGGAGGTTCAAGGAGGAGTCTTTGACAGTCTTATGACCTCAGGGTACTAGATGTTGCAACGTTCTTAAGTATCTACAGTGGTTTAAAAAATTCGATCACCCCCACAAATAATTATCAAAAATATGCACAAATATAACAAATGTAACATTTGGAATATTATAACACTTTTTTTCAAAGCTTTGAAGAAAAGCAAAAAAGGCTAAATACCCCTAACTACGCTTAAAAGCTATTTTAAAAAGAAACTCTTTGGAGATTTCTTTGGAAACGACCATAGCAGAAGCTTTGAGCCAGGGTGGGGATCAAAGAGGAGTCTTTGAGTATTTTGACCCACATGTGACTTTTTGTTGCGACTTTCTTAAATTTGGCAATTTTTGAGAGCATTTGGAAATCAAAGCTTAAACTCAATAAATGATACTAAGTGTCCTAACATTTCGCTTGGATTAAAAGTGAAGAACTAGGATGAAAATCCCAACATCTTCCTGGAGCTACTTTAGTCTGCATATTATTTCATTTAGTTACATTTAAAACGGATGAGCTTTTCATCTTTTACCTAAGAAAATAGCTGGCACTTCATTTTTCTTCATATCGAATAAACCATTAAGAGTTTTTTGTTTCATTGTAACTGAAAAGCTCTCATGTGAAGTGTTGATCATGTATTTTCCTATTTGATAAATTTGCTCCTTTTAGATGCACTTTATGATTTGACTGATATTAGGTATTTATCTGTTTTATAATTTGGAATGAATCCCCAAAAGAAAAAATGAAATATATATTTTTTCTTTTGGGGAATGAATCCCCAAAAGAAAAAATATAATATATATATTATAAAACCTCGTATTAATATATGTTAACTGAATAAAAAAGTTTTGTAATATAGGAAACTTTTCTACAATCTACATTTAGTCTCTCGAATATACCCAGCGGGTACGCCTCATTAGTCCAGTCATAGCCCATGGCACGCTACCCAAACTTTAATTACCTCAGGGCCATATTTTTATCTCCCCTATAAAGGGATATACCATTACATCACTTAAATACCATAAAAACCACTGTACTGTGGTTTAAAAACAACTTAATTAGTCCCAAGACGCTCTTTTTTTCCCCAAACCCATCGGATAAAAATTTTGAGATAGCAATTTTGTTAAAAATAGTTCAAACATCAGATAATAAAAACTCCGAGGTCGTCATAGACCCATTTTTTTCACTTTTATATTGTTACTTTGATACCAGTATTGATACTTTGTTGAATATTTGTTTGTTTGTTTTTTTAGTTTGATTTTGAAATAAGGAATTTTTGAAAAAATTACATTTTTTTGCAATCAAAAACGAACAAAAAATGAATTAACAAAACTTTTCGAAAAATAAGTTTTTCAAAGCAAAGTAAAGGCCATTTTAAACTTAAGCTCAGCAGACACACAATACCTTTTAAAATTTAGACTAAAAAAAACGGCCAAAAATTACTATTAAAGAATAAATGCAACCCAAAACGAACAGAAATTAAACAAACAATCATAGCAAAAACATATAACAAGTAATAATGTAAATGAATAAATAGATCTTAAAGCGAGTAACGCTTAGATTGAATATGAAAATTAAGAAAATCAATTTTAAAAACGAAAAAAAATAATTTCCTATTGATGTATAAATGAAACTTAAAACAAACAGAAATTGAATAAACAATCAATGCAAATAAAGATACAATAAATATTAATATAAATTAATAAATAAATCTTAAAACGAGTGAAGCTTACATTGAACATGCAAATCACCTTGAAACGAACAAAAATCACTAAAAACAAGAGTTTGGGTATGACCTCCTTTTCTCACTGTAAAAGTTAAAAACCTACTGCGTCATTGGCGCTTTTCTGAAAACTTTATGCGTCTTGAACAGTCTTGGAAAGTATAAATAACATCAAATTGAATATTTAATGTATAATGATATTAATTGCTGAAAGATCCTTCAGTTCAAGAATTTATTTCACTGTAATTATGTTTTATTTTCAATGCTGTAAGAACTGGGAAAAGAAAATATTTGTAATATAATTTGTTTTCAGTTAAACACAAATGACGCAGTAAGCGTTTGGTTTTTATTTACAGTTAGGAAAGGAGGCAGTATCCAAACACTTGTTTTGTAGTGAAACTATATTCGTCCTTAACAACTTTAAAAATAGCTAATCAGTTAAACTGAATATTTGATTTATGATGATATTAATTGTTGAAAGCTCATCAGTTCAAAATGTTACTATAATTTTAATGCTTATTTTAAATATTAAGGATCAAGAAGTTTTCACTGACAGATATTCCGCGCCATGGCTTATTCTACGAACAATGTAGAAACGAGTCAATTTTTTTAGTATTAATTAATAAAAAACTTTCCGAATAATATGTTTTTCAAAGAAAAGTAAAGGCCATTTTAAACTTAAGCACAGCAGATACGAATACCTTTTTAAATTCAAACTCAAAACGACCAGAAATTATAATTAAAGAATAAATGAAACCCAAACGAACAGATATTAAGTAAAACAATCATAGCAAAACATACAACAAGTAATAATATAAATGAACAAATAGATGTTAAGGTGAGTAACGCTTAGATTGGATATTAAAATCAAGCTTAAAACGAAAAAAATATTTTTCCTACTGAAGTATAAATAAAACTTAAAACGAACAGAAATTAAATAAATAATCAATTCAAAAAAACATACAATAGATATTAATGTAAATTAATAAATAAATTTTAAACCGATTGAAACTTAAATTGAAATGCAAATCCAGCTTAAAACGAAAAAAAAATCACTGCAAACAAGAGTTTGGGTATGACCTCCTTCTCTCACTGTAAAAGTATAAAACCTACTTCGTTATTGGCGCTTTACTGAAAACCAATTTTATGACAATATTTTTTTTAAAACTTAATATTGAAATAAGCATTAAAATTATAGTAGCATTTTGAACTGCTGAGCTTTCAACAATTAATATCATCATACATCAAATATTCAGTTTAACTGATTAGCTATTTTTAAAGTTGTTTAAGGACGAATATAGTTTCACTACAAACAAGTGTTTGGATACTGCCTCCTTTCCTAACTGTAAAATAAAACCAAACGCTTACTGCGTCATTTGCGTTTAACTGAAAACAAATTATATTACAAATATTTTCTTTTCCAGTTCTTACAGCATTGAAAATAAAACATAATTACAGTGAAATAAATTCTTGAACTGAAGGATCTTTCAGCAATTATATCATTATACATCAAATATTCAATTTGATGTTGTTTTATACTTTCCAAGACTGTTCAAGACGCATAAAGTTTTCAGAAAAGCGCCAAGGACGCAGTAGGTTTTTTAAATTTTACAGTGAGAAAAGGAGGTCATACCCAAACTCTTGTTTTTAG
>JAPEVW010000372.1:120790-123290 GCA_027921565.1 Artemia sinica
GCTTTTTTGGCAGCTAACCTCAAAGGTCTTTTTGTGACGGTTCTGTGTTATTGTCTATCGGTTTTTTTTTAAATATTTTGTAAGATCATTTTTAATTAAATTTGTGTAAAGAGCATTTAGTGTATATTCCCCCAAGTCCCTATTTAAGGAAATATTATTATTAATCTTAAGTCTGATTTCAATTGATTCTCGGACTACCTGCTTTATGCCCAGGTCATTGCTAATAAGGGCAGATTCATCAAAAGTATATTGTGGGTAGGATTTTCAAAAATATGGCTGCCTAATGCAGAATCAGAAGAAACAGTGGAAATATTAGAATTTAAGGCTTTGACAATATCATTTTTATGTTGTTGTATGCGCTTTTTCTAAATTCTGGTGTGTTCTACCTATATAATATATTTGCCACAATCGCATGGTATTTTGATAGACCCCTCTTTGGCGAGTAACTGGGGTTTTATCTTTACCAGAATTTAGAAAATTTATAATTCTAAAATTATTTGTGAATACTACATGCAGATTATTTTTTGTGCAAACTTTTTTAAGATTTGTAGTGATTTTTGGGATATAGGGGAGGTAGATTATATTTAAGGGCTTGTCAGACATCTCACTTGGTAAACTACCATTAATTTTACGGGCATGTCTTTTCAGTCTACAATTAATTACACTATTAATAAATGTCATAGGATACCCATTTCCAAAAAGTATGTCCTTGATAAAGTTTAATTCTGCTGTGATGTGTGAATCAGAACAAATATTTAGGGCGCGATCGACGAGGGATATTACGACTGCTCTTTTAACTTGGGGGGGGTGGTTTGATGTAAAATGTAAATATCTATTATTTTGTGTTGGTTTTCTATAAATAGTAAAATTCAGTTTATCAAAGCTACGAATAACTAACACATCTAGGAATGGGATTTTATTTGCGATTTCAATTTCTAAGGTAAACTGTAAATTTCTATCGTATGTATTAAGGTGATCTAAAAAACCCTTAAGCAAGCTCATTTTCCCCATAGTTCCAGAGTGAAATTACGTCATCCATGTACCGTCCCCAAAAAATATGTTTCAAAAAATACGAATCTAATGCCCAATTTTCAATATGTTCCACATAAATATTCGCCAGTAACCCGGAGAGGGGAGCGCCCATCGCTAAGCCCTTAATTTGCTGGTAAAAAGAATTACGGAATTGGAAATACATTGAGTATTTGTTACAGAGTTTAACCAAGGTCATTAAGACATCACAATCTATTCCTGCTGCTGAAGCTTCTATTAAGTGATAATTTTCTTTGATTTTATTTTCTAATAAATGTTCAGATGCTGTGACGTCAATATTTGTATACATTGAAACAATGTCAAAGCTACTTATAATTGTATTTTCTGAGATATTTACGTTTTTTTTAGTTTTTCAACTAAATCTACCGAATTACATATATATGATTTTTTAGAGTAAAGCAAAGGTTTAAAGGCTGTACATAACCATTTCCCAATATTGGATGTGGGGGCTTTCGTACAAGCTGCTATGGGCCTTAAAGGAATGCCTTGCTTATGTAATTTTGGTAGACCATAAAACTTTGGGCAAAAGCTACCACGAGGGAAGAATTTATTGTATAGCTGCGGAGTAATTTTACCATTTTGTTTTAAAAACATTTTAATTCATTTATAATTTTGTTTGCAAATTGATCAGTATGATCGTGGGTTGTAGTTCTATATGTTGTCTCGTCATTCAAATGAGAATAAATTTTTGTATCGTAATCTGTCGTATCCATGACAACCAGAGAATTGCTTTTTATCTGCTTTACATATAATAATGGATGAATCTTTACGGAGATTAGATAGTATTTTTAGGTCATACAAATTATCTGGTTTTTTATTGGCGGGAAAATTAATCTTTTTTTGATTATTGTAAAGGGTATCTATAAGACTAGCCCTAACTTCATCTGGGTTGGGTATATAGATGTATAAAATTTGTGTACAGAGGATTCTAGAGAGGAAATTAAATCTGCCACAGGGACATGTCTTGGAAGAAAAGAGAATTTTGGACCTTTTTCGAGAATTTGAATTTCCTTTGGATCAAGCGTTCTAGAGGATAGATTAACAACAGCCGGTCCAGGAGTGAATCTTGGAGTGTAAGTAGGGTTATTTCTCGAAAATTCATATCTGAGGTTTTTCCAATTTCTTAATAAGTCGTTCCCTTGATAAGCGGAAATCATGGCTAAACAAATTTCTTTCCAACCTAGCAACCTGGCTAAAATCAACAGAGGACAAATTTTCAATAAAATTTCTTTTAAGGATTTCCTTTCAGAGGAAATAATATATCTTTTTTGTTTTTTGTCTTTAATGATGTGTGTTAATGTTTTAAATTGTAGTGTGTGAGCAAATTGCTCTTCTTTCCGGGTATTTAAGTGTAATCTGAATCTTAAAGACTTGGGAATAAGATTTTCAATTTTGCAAGATTCTAAGAATTTTTGCTGGTTAATGATATTAGCATGTTTTTTGCCTAAAT
>JAPEVW010000372.1:125790-134460 GCA_027921565.1 Artemia sinica
ATAGATCTTAAAACGAGTAACGCTTAGGTTGAATATGAAAATCAAGAAAATCAAGCTCAAAACGAAAAAAAATAATTTCCTATTGATGTATAAATGAAACTTAAAACGAACAGAAATTGAATAAACAGTCAATGCAAATAAAGATACAAAATTTTAATATAAATTAATAAATAAATCTTAAAACGAGTGAAGCTTACATTGAACATGCAAATCAACCTTGAAACGAACAAAAATCACTAAAAACAAGAGTTTGGGTATGACCTCCTTTTCTCACTGTAAAATTTAAAAACCTACTGCGTCCTTGGCGCTTTTCTGAAAACTTTATGCGTCTTGAACAGTCTTGGAAAGTATAAACAACATCAAATTGAATATTTGATGTATAATGATATTAATTGCTGAAAGATCCTTCAGTTCAAGAATTTATTTCACTGTAATATGTTTTATTTTCAATGCTGTAAGAACTGGAAAAGAAAATATTTGTAATATAATTTGTTTTTCAGTTAAACGCAAATGACGCAGTAAGCGTTTGGTTTTTATTTACAGTTAGGAAAGGAGGCAGTATCCAAACACTTGTTTGTAGTGAAACTATATTCGTCCTTAACAACTTTAAAAATAGCTAATCAGTTAAACTGAATATTTGATGTATGATGATATTAATTGTTGAAAGCTCAGCAGTTCAAAATGCTACTATAATTTTAATGCTTATTTTCAATATTAAGTTTTAAAAAAAATATTTGTCATAAAATTGGTTTTCAGTAAAGCGCCAATAACGAAGTAGGTTTTATACTTTTACAGTGAGAGAAGGAGGTCATACCCAAACTCTTGTTTGCAGTGATTTTTTTTTTCGTTTTAAGCTGGATTTGCATTTCAATTTAAGTTTCAATCGGTTTAAAATTTATTTATTAATTTACATTAATATCTATTGTATGTTTTTTGAATTGATTGTTTATTTAATTTCTGTTCGTTTTAAGTTTTATTTATACTTCAGTAGGAAAATATTTTTTTTCGTTTTAAGCTTGATTTTCATATCCAATCTAAGCGTTACTCACCTTAACATCTATTTGTTCATTTATATTATTACTTGTTGTATGTTTTTGCTATGATTGTTTACTTAATATCTGTTCGTTTTGGTTTCATTTATTCTTTAATTATAATTTCTGGTCGTTTTGAGTTTGAATTTTAAAAGGTATTCGTATCTGCTGTGCTTAAGTTTAAAATGGCCTTTACTTTTCTTTGAAAAACATATTTATTCGGAAAGTTTTTATTAATTAATACTAAAAAAATTGACTCGTCGTTTCTACATTGTTCGTAGAATAAGCCATGGCGCGGAATATCTGTCAGTGAAAACTTCTTGATCGTAACCTGGATGGCTGAAAGACTGATATCAGCTGTATGAGAACACTTAAACCTCTTCAAATATGAAACAAAGTGGGAAAAATTCGAATAATTTTTATATTCCTGGGGTAATATACAGCAATCCGTACAAAGCTAGATCCTTTTACAAACCAGCAGTCAAAAGACGTTTTAGCCTGAGTGGCCAACCTTAAAGAATTATTCTGCATGACTTGTTTTTTTTCTGGGAGCAAGACTAATGTGATGATGGAGGGTTCTAGAGGATGGTGATTTGAACCCCCTGTTGTTTTTGAAATAATTTGCTTTATATCTGTCTTAGCAAATAGAGAAAGTGGCAATTAGTCTTTAACTGTGTTTTTGCAGCAGAGCTTCCGCAGAGTAGTTTTTTTATCGAATGGAAGTAAAGAATGATCGTATTTCTGCTCTTCTTGTTCTAGGTTTCATTAATCCATCGCTCTCTGTGTCCCTTGCTTTAATATCTGGAGCTTTTATTAGGGAAACAGCCTGACTTGATGTATTTTTGGACTTGGTTTTGGTTTTTATTTTCTGTATCAGCGGCATTTACTTTTTCTTTGTGAATATAAATTGTGTCCTTTCTTTTAAGAGGGCACATAAATTTTATGGCAGAGATTCCCTTGGCTTTTAGAGACCCTTTACAGAAGTTTCACCTAATACTTTCTATGCTTACTTTTTGCCGTAGGATACACAGAGAGAAAGCTTTAATGTTTTTCTTAGAACATCCCAGTCGTCATCAGAGTATGACGTCATGCTGATCTTATTGTGGTAACGTGGTTCTTATGGTATTTAAGTGGTATTGTGTGGTAGATGCCTTTATTCTCCCTTTATAGGGGAGATAAACTATGGCCCTAAGATAATTAAACTTTCGTAGCGTGCCTTAGGCTATGACCAAACTAATTAGGCGTACCAGCTGGGTATATTCGAGAGGCTAAATGTAGATTGTAGAGAGGTTGGCTATAACACAATACTTTTATTCAGTTCACATATAATAATATCAGATATACATATTCTACTGGGACTGGCTGTCCCAAGTAGACCACAAGTCTCAGAACACTACAATAATATATAATAAAGATACTTAGACACTTACAATGATTGGACACTATTCTAAGGTATTTTTAAATCAATGGACCAGACGTCAGTCCGGTATCAGTCTACCCCTTCCCATAAAATGTATCTTTTATACATTTTTATCAACCACACCTTCCTTTACCCAACCGACGCAATAGGTAGGAAGTGGTGATTTCTCAATTTCCGCGTTAAGCAGAAACTTGGCAGGATATGTTTCTTATCTTAATAAAAAGTGGTATTTCTAAACTTTGTATTTGCGTCTTAATATATTTTTACTAAATTCCAAATTGACTAAATTAGAAGCTTTACCACAATACTGCCCATTTAAAGAAGGGTTTCCCGTTACTCTCTCAATACTTTACTTTTAAAAACAACTTAATTTTGTTTACAGCTATTATGCTGCCATCTTTGGGTCATTATGTGCATATACCCTCAATGGGTTTCCTTAGGGTCATGTTTCTTGGTCCAATACAGCCCATGTTCTTTTTTTTTTGTCGAAGGATTTCAATTTGAAATTCATCCTTGTTTCTTTTTTTTCTGTCTCTAGGACTGAAAATAAACTTTTTACCCTTTTCATATGCATCTTCTGTTTTAGCTTGACCCCCAGCGCCCTAAGCATTATACTAGTGGGTCTGCTTAAATTAGATGTCCAGCTATATTAAAAACGTTTATGAACTATTTGAGTTTAAATTTAATTCCCATTAACAATTTGATTTATTTGAGTGATGTGGCTGATATACCGTTTATTTTTCCGGTTTAGAAATGCCTTGGTTAAATTACACATAACAATTTTGGTTTTTAAGTTTTCACATATTTTTCCAGCACAAAGCATTTTCACATATTTCAATAAGATAAAGCCTTTGAGGCTATATTGCACATTCTCTAGGCCTAAATTAAGTTCTGATTTTATCTAACTTTCTGATGAACTTGTAGTAAAGTCTGTAATACTGCATACAGCTTCCAAAATATCAGTTGATCAGGTATGGTTTTGTTTCTGATGGTATGAGATGTTAGTATCAGGATACATTTGAACTGGCTTCAAAATTTGTTACTTTCCAAAAATGTGTTAAAAATTGATTGAAAAAAATGGATCCGAAAGGATGTTACGAAAAATTTGATTTCTAAAAAAAGCTAAGGCTGTATCTAAAATAAATATTCACATTAGAATACACATAAAGCATAAAGTTTTACATATGTAGTAGAAAAAAAACACTCAATTTTGTAAAGTTTATTTACTTTTAATTACTTTTCTCTCTTTTAATGACTCCAAAATAATAATATCCAGCTTAAATCGAAACATTATGTTTCTTGCTGGATTATTATTTTCAAACTTAATACTTAACGGTTTATTTCACAATAAAAATATTTATACGTTGACTACGAAGTCAAACATTTACATATACATTTTCTTACTTTTAATTTTCTATGCCATGTTAGTTCTTTTTTCGAGAACGACTCCCCCATAAGAGAGCATAATTTTCTGCGGTCTACTTGGAGCATTTCTCCAGTATTTCTATTAATCTCAGCCCGAGTTAATCACCGTAACGGTGGCTCCATAGTATTAATGCTACTTATTTTGTACTTATTTAGTACAATTTTCGTACTAGTTTCGTTCGGTCGGTTCAATATGCACGTATAACAGAGTTTAACTGACACCGTTGTATTTCTTTTCCTTTAATTTCGTCTTGCTATAATTTTAACTTGAACCTTTATCTTTTTTTTATTTACTTCAATGAAGCCCAAGTGTTTTTTTTTCAAGTCTTTTTCAGCTCTTTCAGTATTATAAGTCTCTTTTAAGCCTATATTTATATGTTTGTTTCATGTTTTATTCCATAAGTTTTTGCAAGTTTTTATGCTGATTGCCATTCTATGGTCAATTTCATTATCTCCTTATTTTTAAGAGGTGGGGAGGGGTGTCTATTGTCGCTACCTGTATTTTTTGAAATTATTTAAATTTTCTGTCCAAAAGTGTTTGGGTTTTAAAAGTACGCTATTTTTCAGCTGATTTTTAGAACTCTTTTAATTCAGTTTTTCCCTGCATTTGCTAGCTCTCATTTCTTCATAAAAATGCAATTTTTACGACATACTGGTTACAGATGTTATTTTAGTTTTTAATTACGATCTTATTTTATTTGCCAAAGAGAGACAACAATTCCGTTTGCAAGACTACAGAGCTTTGAATGGGATTTCCACTATCTGTGGTGTATTGATAAGCTTAAATCTGGGAAAGCTGTATGAATGAATTTCTGTTCATTGCTGCAAGTTATTTTCGCTGTGTAATGTTATATTTTATTTTCAAAGAAAAAGTGGATACGTTTAGTTTGTGTTAGGGTTCAACCGATTTGGATTTGGGTGTTTGGGTTGGCACATAGGAAAGGCAATTGTTTAAACTAGGGATCTCCTGTGCCAATTCGTTTTCTCAGATCCAATACATCGCTAGAGTTAAAATTATTACTTTGAACTACTGTGGTTTGCTTGTGACGATGACATTTATTTTTGGTTTATTTTTAATGGACTTGTCGTTGGATTTCACCTCCTGGTAATTTTTTAGGTTATAATTTATTTTTATATTGCTTTCCGTTTCTTTTACCTAGCCTTTTTTTGCTTTCTAAGCTTATTCTAAATTTTGCTTAAATCTTTATAGCGCTTAATTATTGTCGTTAATATAATTTTTTTTCTTTTTACCAAAAATTATTATATTAGATTATGAATAATTATAACAAGATTACAGTTAGCTTGTACATGTCCGGATTCATGTAAACTCTCGCTGTATTTTCCTATTATTATTATTATTTTTTTTTCAATTCCCGTCAAAAACAAACGAATTTTTTTTGCAAGCACCCCAAAAAACTTTTTTTTTTCAATACACATATCAAAAGAATCACCTTTTAATGCTGATTATAAATATAAAGTGTTTATCAAGTTTACCTTAACCCGTATTAAGTTAGGAATTTGAACGTTAATTATTGCAATATAAACTTTAACATCCTGTGTAATTGTTTCCGTAATATTATTTCAATTTAGTTCCTGGATACAATCTACTTGTAGGCTAATTTGAATATAAGTGACTATTGGCTTTACTCTATTTGATTTCTACTATCAGACCGTGTTTTATCGGATATACACTCTACCTGATATTCGACTAAACTCTACTGACTTATAATCAGACTAGACTTGAGGATGATTCATCATTGAGTAACCGTAAGAGCGGACCAGAATTATCAATATTAGCTATCCCAAAAGGATGCATTGCCTTCTCTGTTTGTCCTAATGTGGGCTTATATTCTATGTAAACAATCATAACAGTTTTCAAACACTGGCTCGTGTCACATCGACATGGCTCGAAAGCAGCCATGGTTTAAAATTCAAATTTGAACTTTTTTCTGACTCATTTCGCACAGCTAATGCAGAAATTTGAACTTTTTCTAACACCATTATTCAAATGAAGGTTCTCTGTGTAGGGAAAGGAGACCCTTCTAAGACCTATCCCCATGCTTCCATTTTCTGTGATTAACGGTTTCTTTCACGGAATTTCTTGCCTTATGCAGAGTTCCCATCACAGCTGGTTAACAATTCTTTTTTTTCGCTTCTTTCAGCGACTTTTGCTAAACTTCCACATTTGCTTTCTTACTTATAAGGTTACTTTTCTCTTTTTTTCAATCCCTTTCCTCAAGTGCTTTAATTACGACTTTATATATCTTTTTCCTTCCCTTTGCTTGTGAAACTACAAAACTAACCTAGTATTTGGCTTAGCTTTACCAAAGGTAAATTCTATTGCTTATTACGTCGTAAAATGCCATATTTTTGAAGCGTCTCTACTCCTAAAACCTCGCAAATGGCAGCTTCCAACTTATAATTATTTGGACCACAATTTATGTGTTTCCTTTGCTAAATTGTAGCAGTGTTATCCTAGAACAATAAGTCTTTAGCCTGTAGTTGTAGTAAGGCTGAATCAGGACCCTATTTGCGACTATTATACCTAAAATTCTTCTGTTTCTACCAACGTTTTATTGGTCCAGATAGATTTTATTTCTTTACGTATTATCTTTTATTTTATTCTTTTAATTTGCGGTACAAATACTATATTTTTTAGTGATGTACAGCACTACTACATTACATTTATTACTAACAATAACAAAACTACTAATTATACACTTACTTCTACTTGCTAAAAATATATACTGTATTTTTTTCTATTTTACAATTCCTGATTGAGCCTTTTTTCCATTTTTCTACTGTACCCAACTCATTGAAGGGACACAAATCTATTTATAATAGCCAACGTTCGAGCAAAGCTGCTCGAAGTCTTGCTAATTTGAACACCGCTAAAAGCGAAGTCCATTTACCTTCTTCTTTTGACAAAGCCATTTCTGTTTCAATATACAATTTATTTTAGTCCTCTTGACCCAGTTTTTCCAACGGCCACCAGTTGTGGTAACGTGGTTCTTATGGTATTTAAGTGGTGTTGTGGTAGAAGCCTTTATTCTCTCTTTATAGGGGAGACAAACTATGGCCCTAAGGTAACTAAACTTTGTACGTGCCTTAGGCTATGACCATACTAATGAGGCGTACCAGCTGGGTATATTTGAGAGACTAAATGTAGATTGTAGAGAGGTTGGCTATAACACAATACTTTTATTCAGTTCAGACTGAATGTCCCAAGTAGACCACAAGTCTCAGAAAACTACAATAATATATAATAAGATACTTAGACACTTACAATGATTCGACAATATTCCAAAGTATTTCTAAATCAATGGAACAGAGGTCAGTCCGGCATAAAGTTAGTATCAGTCTACCCCTTCCCATAAAATGTATCTTTTATACATTTTTATCAACCACACCTTCCTTTACTTAACCGACGCAATAAGTAGGAAGTGGTTATTTCTCAATTTTCCATTAAGCAGAAACTTGGCAGGATATGTTCCTTATCTTAATAAAAAGTGGTATTTCTAAACTTTGTATTTGTGTCTTAATATAGTTTTACTAAATTCCAAATTGACTAAATTAGAAGCTTTACCATATTATAACAAAGGTTGATTTTAGTATTTCTCACAAAAAATTATTAGCACATTCCAGTGGCCTACCATTTTCAAAATTAGACCTTTACCAGGGATTTGCCTGTCTATAATAGCTATTTAAGAGACAGATATAAGGACTATATACTACTTAGTTCATTTTTTTTTATTCTTGTGTAAGAATTGAAGCTGCAACGTTCAGAGTAAAATTCCAACACGCTATCCACTGTCATACGCTGGTTTTGAACAATTCTTACTAAAATAGCTTATATTATATCATTATTGTCTTTATAATAAACATCTGGGTTGCATAGGTAGCTGGCAACCTAGTAAGAGACGATTACATCAAAAACTAGGAAATTCAGTAGCGTATAACTCCTAAAAATAGAGTTTGATCGAACACCAAAGTATACAGTTAGAATCACCTGGACCGAAACCTTTGTGTAGGAAACTTACACCTCATTTCCTTGAATAACAAAGAAAATCAATTGGCCAAGAAAAGTTCCTTGAACTAAGATATTCTGCACCGAGGGCATTTTTTTTTGTTTTTTTCCCCACTCAGATAGCTCAGCACAGGATAATCATAGTGTTTTTTAATTTAGTTGTTTGGGCCCATCTTAAAGGAAATTGCTATATCTAGTGCACTTTGTAATTAAAAAATTAAAAGTTTTTAAAATAGAATCAATTTTACAAAAATACTGCATTTTCATGTGAAAGCCTGATGAATGATGATGACGTCATAATCGTAAGTTGTAAATATATACCACGTAATAAGTGAATACAACATTTATACACGTTTATCTTTCGATACGATAATTTTATTTTATTTTAGTTCTCACTTCAGGATCAGTAAAGTAAGTATGTAAACTGAAAAATATTTATGGTGTCTGAGCAATAATTTTAATTTTTTAATTACAACAAGAGAAATACCAGAAAATTCAAATATTATTTTTATTTTTTGTTAGCTTCTTACTACCTGTGGAAGGAGTATTTAGCCCAGTCGTGGCTACAAACTCTCCACGACAAATAAAAGAAAAAGGGAAATATTCGATGCTCATCGGATACTAGCGATGAAAGCGATAGTAAAGAGCCTCAACACAACCTAATGGTTTAAAAAGTGATAAGCCAGAGGTTAAATCCAAAGAGGAAGAACAATTGGAAGAAGCCAAGGAATTATCTGATTTTCATACATTAGACTCACCTACAGACT
>JAPEVW010000373.1:0-40000 GCA_027921565.1 Artemia sinica
ATAGTGCAAGTGGTTAGCACGATCGGCCGCTAACCGAAAGGTTGGTGGCTCAAAGCCACTCGAGGTCAATTTCTTTTAGTTTGTAATTCAGCTATCAATTAAACCATGATACCGACGATACTTACAAAATTCCAATTTACAGTATCAATCCCTTATGTATGATCTCCTAATGATCTTCTTTTAATATAACTTCTTTTACTATGGACTAAAGTTCGTTCTTTAATGTAAGTAATGCAACCCGGATTGACAACCCAGATTATGTAAACCCTGATTACAAACAGGAAAAAGCTTATGGATTTTTCTACTTCGGAGTAGTAAGTGACGACTCTCAAAGAAACAGGGAACTAACTAAGTCCAATGTAGGCAATGGTTTGGTCTTCTAATGATCGTCTTTTAATATAATATTTTTCACCCCAATTTTCCTTTAAAATGAGCCATTGAACAACTCTCTACGATGTTCCAGTGTCAAGCTATCTGTAGAATTACTAACCTATACTATAATTAAGTGGCGTATAAAATTTAGTATAGGAAAGAGATCGTTCTTTATTATAAAAAAAATGAAAATTTTTGATGAGACATCACAATTATTTTTGCATTTTGCAGTTAGATAAAATTATTTAGTTTAAGTTTGTCAGGAATTAATCTAGTTTTATTTGACAAAAAAGATCTTTTACAAGGAATCAAGCAGCTAACAAAGTCCAACATATGCGATGGTATGTTCGTTGAATGATCGTCTTTTAATGTAATTTTAAAAATAATTTATTTTATAATTAGAAAAGGTGTTTAACCCCATTAATTTTCTTTAAAATGAGCCATTAAACAACTCTCTACGATGTTCCATTGCCAAGCTATCTGTGGAATTACTAACCTATACTATAATTATGTGGCGTATAAAATTTAGTATAGGCAAAAGGTCGTTCTTTATTATAACTTCAATGAAGTCTTTTGGAACCGCTGAATGAGAGGCTGGACAGAAAAATGTTCAACCAATGTAGATTTTGCACTTTCTGTCAGTTTCTGAAGGATTGCAGCTTCCGGTATTTCAGGTAAATTATCAATACCAACCGCTTTTTCAGCAAGACGGGCTTCAAGTATTTTTTTTAAATCTTCTAGGGTGTATGCATGTATTGTTTTATAGAGACTGTTGTTCTCTCTTAACCACAACAGTGCTTCATGGACTTTTCTCAGATCTATTAGTGCAGTCCAAACATTCTTGTTGTAAGTAGGCTGACCATTGACAATGACTACAAAACTATCAATGTTAAGAAGTTTTTCAGGCTGAATATCTGCATTTGCTTGCACATCAACAGGTAGATATACTATTCTCCCCTTAAGAGCGTCAACAAGTTCTGTTCTAGGTCTCTTCAATGCAGTTACTTGCCCTAATCTGACGATCGTAAGACAAGGCATTACAAATCGAATCATTGCCATTTCAAAATTATTTAAACACTTTATACATTCCGGTGTACAGTCTATATGAAGGTTATTTAATACTGATCGGACATTCTCCTGACTTTTCAACATTTTCCCAGCACAGTAATCACAGACAAAGAATGAATCTATGACATCCTCTTTCCAACCTGTACATTGAATTAGTTCTTCTCTGTCATCTTTGGGTATGTCCTGTTGTAGGTGTTCTAAAATCGTGGCCATCATTACATCAAAACCTTTCTTATTTGAAAGGGATCTTAGACTCTTCAATTGGTATTTTGTCTTTATCTGCTCACAACTGTCACAATGCATTGTGGGGTATACATCCCTAATGTTAGCTACCTTATCAAGGCTCTCACCAAATAATTTTATTATTGTATTTTCATCCACAGAAACTCTAATATTGCCATCACCGTAAATGAAGTCTTGACTATTATTACGACAGAGTCTACTTGACACTTCTTCTATGTGATGACTTAGTTCCTTGTACGAGCCCTCGACTTTTAGTAGATTAATATGTTGTATAATCTTACATTTTGATACTGCCTTATATACGCTATTAATGAAACAGTTCAAGACAGGAAAATGTGGAGCTAGTGCCCTTAGAGAACGCAAATAGCTCTGACATCCCTCATTTGGGCTACAGTATACGAATGCCCATGCTTTCTTGTGTCCCTGTAATTGATTTCACAATAATCCAAGCCGCCAAGGTAGAAATTAACCACTTTGTCAGTTGAAAATTTTAATGCTATATTGTTTTCAAGGATATCAAAAAGAATTTGACATAATTCAATATCCGTCGGATAGAGCTTGCAGATATCAGGGTGACATTGCCAAGTAACCTGCTGCCCAATTTTTGGTTTTGAATTTTTACTCAGATTGTTATAGGTGACTTCAGCCATCATAATTTCCTTGTCAGATCTAGTTTTAGAGCATTTTTCAATAGTTGTCTCGTACTTTTCAGGACAGTGTGTTCTACTACACAGAGAATTTTTTGCCAAATATTCAGTAGAACTAAACGAACTGTTTAAAACACAGTTAGAAATGCTTTTTTCTTGAGTCGGTGTTCCAGGAATTTGTTCTAAATCATTAGTCTTACAAACACATTTACTAATAACCCTAACAGGCTCGTTTTCGCCATAATTGAAAAACATTGCTTTTCCTTCGCTGTTGATAGGTATGCTTGTATATATATTTTTTATTGCTGCTACATAAACTGCAATTGCTCCTTCCAAAATTAATATACGAATTTTCTAAGAAGTACGCCTCCGTATATTCACTGTGTTGTCGAACATTTTCCATTGCATCTATAAACTGTTCCGCAGTTGCCAATCCATACCTTGGAAGCTTTTCGTTAAACTGACAACATTTCTTTTGGATATTGCCATGAAGCTGTGCCAAAGCATTTCTAGCCGACTTTTCAACAGCATCCGCTCTTTCAAAGAGAATTTTAATCTGTAATTTCGAATACTTTTCGTGATCCCGATAAAACATGCGTAAAATGTTTCTCAATTTACAAAGATCAGCCTGCCATTTTTGCCATCTTCTTGTATTTCTGAATGTAATTTTTCCCTTTGTCCTTATGCGTTCTTCGGTACAACCTCGCAGAGAATTTAATTTTTTCATTATAGCTTTTGTCACCCCAGTATCTACCCATTATTCTGGTAGCAACTTTTTTCTTATGTTTGTTTCGGTAATCTATATCGTTATCATACCGTTCCTTGCTCTTTTGTTTCGCTGTCTCAATTTTCCCTTCTCGATACCCCTGATCCGTAAGATACCTCTGTTTTGCTCTGTCATATTTCATTTTCTTAAATCCTGGATCACAAGACATCTTAGTAGCAATCCTTACGCGTGCTCGAGCTTTATTGCGTTTGGTGGCATTTTTATCTCTTTTAAATAAACTTTTCTTATATTTCAGGATGTTTACTTTATTTTTTGTGTAGTAAAGTTTTCTATTAGTAGAAATTTGGATTGTTCTATTTTGATTTGTTTTTGGTTATTCTTTCTTTTTTTCCACTCGCGTGAGACCATATTTTTTCAAGATTTAAAATTATTAAGCACACAAAATCCCGTGTCGAGTATCTAAAACCTAGCATAAAACAAAACTAATTTTAAAATTTTCAGGTATTTATCTTGTTTGAATTACAAAATTAGTATTATTGGTTAGACACCATAAATATTTTTGCAGTTTAAATAATAAGTTTAGTGATTCTGGACTGAAAACTAAAATAATTGCAATTATGAGACAATAATATGGAAATATGTACTTTACGGGTTACAGGATACAATAATAAATTTGAACTGAGATGAAAAAAAAATTTCTTCCAGGAGACAAAAAGCAAAACTAATTTTAGAATTTTCATGTATTTTTGTTGTTTAAATTAAAAAAATTACTATTACTGATTAGGCATCATAAATATTTTTGCAGTTTACATAATAATTTTAGCGATTAAGCCAAAAAAGAAAATTTTGGTTCCAGGAGTTTCGGTTACTATTGAGACAAGTAGCTATTATTACTATAGAGTTCATTACATGGACTGTTTTATTGCTTCAAAATTCAAATATCTTTGAAAAGACTGCAGTATGAAAATACATCAAAAATGCAATTTTTTGACAAAATTGATTCTACTTTAAAAAGTATTTTATTTTTAAATACAAAAGTGACTAGATGTTGCAATTTCCTTTAAAATGAGCTATTATACAGCTCTCTATGATTTTCCAGTGCCCAGCTAGCTGAGCAGAAAGAAAAAGTGGAAAGAAAAAAATATCCCGTTTGTGGAGAATAACGTGGTAAAAGTCAATTTTCTTGATTTTCAAGCCAATATATTTTCTTTGTTATTCAAGCCAAAGGGAGGTAAGTTTCCTTTATAGAGGATTCGGACAAGGCGGTTCTAATGGTGTACTTTTTGTTTTGATCTGACTCTTTTTTTAGGAGTTGGGGGGTTTTATATTTCTTGACATTGGAGGTGATCGTCTCTTACTAGGTTGCTAGCTACCGCTGCAACCCGGATTTCCTTTAAAATGAGCTATTGAACAACCCTCTACGATGTTCCAGTGCCAAGCTATCTGTGGAAAAGAAAAAGAAAAAAGAAAAAAATATCCCGTTTGTGGAGAATAACGTGGTAAAAGTCTATTTTCTTGATTTTCAAGCCAATATATTTTCTTTGTTATTCAAGCCAAAGGGCGGTAAGTTTTCTTTATAGAGGATTCGGACAAGGTGGTTCTAATGGTGTACTTTCTGTTTTGATCTGACTCTTTTTTAGGATTTGGGGGGTTTTATATTTCTTAACATTGGAGGTGATCGTCTCTTACTAGGTTGCTAGCTACCGCTGCAACCCGGACAGGGGTTTTCGACAAGGCGGTTCTAATGGTGTACTTTTTGTTTTGATCTGACTCCTTTTTTAGGAACTATGGGTTTTTATATTTCTTAAAATTGGACGTGATCGTCTCTTACTAGGTTGCTAGCTACCGCTGCAACCCGGATATTGAGACGAGTCACTCTTACGATACAGTTCGTTACCAAGAACTGTCTGAAAATATAATTGAGTATTATTACTGTATTCACTGATAACTTCCAATATGGTTACTACCCACGACTATGACGATGTATCATATTGTGAATTTTACAACTTTAATTGATGATGTCATAGTGCAAGTGGCTAGCACGATCGGCTGTTAGCCGAAAGGTTGGTAGTTAAACGAAACCCATTTCTTTAATGTAATATTGTAATTGGTATGGTGAAATAATAATATGCATATGGTTCTTAAATCATACTTCTTTATGGTTCCATATGGTCTAGTGGCTAGGATAGTTAACTTACACTGAACAGGCTCAGGTTCGATTCCCGGTGTTGGAAAAATTTTTAACTCTATAATCTTCGAACATTTGAACCTTTTATAATGCATAATATAAATACTGTAATCTTAACTATAGTGAAGTTGCGTATGCAAGTTAGTATAGGGAAGAGTTCGATCTTGATTATAAAACACCGCTGACAGTATTTTAGACCAAAGCAAACAAATTACTTGTTTGAGTCATAAATTATAACCTTATTTTATTTACTACGGGCTGAAGTTCGTTCTTTACTGTAAACTTTATGCAAACTTGATTAACCTATACTATAGTTAAGTGGCCAATAAAATATAGGCAAGAGGTCGTTCTTTATTATAACCTGGCCGAGTGGTCCAAGGCACTGGTGTTAGCCACCAGTCTCTTCGGAGGCGTGGGTTCAAATCTTACCGCTGGTATACGATTATGTTTGAAAGACTGGAGTGTGAAAAGACATCGAAAATGCAGTTTTTTGGTGGAAAAATTTATTCTCTTTTAGAAATAATTTATTTTAGTTACAAAAGGTTTTTAACCCAATTAATTTACTTTAAAATGAGCTATTGAACAACCCTCTACGATGTTCCAGTGCCAAGCTATCTGTGGAAAGAAAAAAAAAGAAAAAAAAAGAAAAAAATATCCCGTTTGGGGAGAATAACGTGGTTAAAGTCAATTTTCTTGATTTTCAAGCCAATATATTTCCCTTGCTGTTCAAGCCAAGGGACAGAAAGTTTCCTATACAGGGGTTTCGGACAAGGCGGTTCTAATGGTGTACTTTTTGGTTTGATCTGACTCCTTTGTTAGGAACTATGGGTTTTTATATTTCTTAACATTGGACGTGATCGTCTCTTACTAGGTTGCTAGCTACCGCTGCAACCCGGATATTATACTATAATCTTCGAACATTTGAACCTTTTATAAGCTATAATGATGTATAATATAAATACTGTAATCTTAACTATAGTGAAGTTTCGTATGCAAGTTAGTATAGGGAAGAGTTCGATCTTTATTATATATGATTTATGTACAAAAAATCAAATATCTTTGAAAAGACTGCAGTATGAAATGGCATCAAAAATGCAGTTTTTAATTGAAAAATTTATTCTCTCTTGGAAATAATTTATTTTAGTTACAAAAGATATTTAACCCAATTAATTTCCTATGGGAGAGAGATCGTTCTTTTCTGTAATAATTAAAAAAGGTTTTTAACCCCATTAATTTCCTTTAAAATTAGCCATTGAACAACTCTCTACGATGTTCCAGTGCAAAGCTATCTGTTGAATTACTAACCTATACTATAATTAAGTGGCGTATAAAATTTAGTATAGGCAAGAAGTCGTTCTTTATTATAAAAAAGAAAAAAAATATCTCGTTTGGGGAGAATAACGTGGTAAAAGTCAATTTGCTTGATTTTCAAGCCAATATATTTCCCTTGCTGTTCAAGCCAAGGGACAGAAAGTTTCCTATACAGGGGTTTCGGACAAGGCGATTCTAATGGTGTACTTTTTGTTTTGATCTGACTCCTGCTTTAGGAGCTATGGGTTTTTATATTTCTTAACATTGGACGTGATCGTCTCTTACTAGGTTGCTAGCTACCGCTGCAACCCGGATACAAGCAGGAAAAAGCCTACGGCTTTTTCTTCTTTGGAATAGTAAGAGACGAACCTCAAAGAATCAGGCAGCTAACTAAGTCCAATATAAGCAATTGTTTGTTCTTCTAATGATCATCTTTTAATTTGGCGTTTCTTACTAGGTTGATAGCTACCACTTAAACCCGGATTATGTAATAGGTTGCTAGCTACCGCTGCAACCTAGATATTCTTATTTCTGCTACTATGGGCTAAGGTTCGTTCTTTCATGTAAAACTAGCAAAACATTTTTTAAGTCTGATGAAGATTTAACTAATGTGTCAAAAGTAAGGTTACAAGTCGACGATTTTGTTTTGGCCTTATTATAATTGGTATGGTGAAATAATAATATGCATATGGCTCTTAAATCATACTTCTTTATGGTCCCATACGGTCTAGTGGCTAGGATAGTTAACTTTCACTTAACAGGCCCGGGTTCGATTCCCAGTGTGGTAAAATTTTTAACTCTATAATCTTCGAACATTTGAACCTTTTATAATTTATAATGATGTATAATATAAATACTGTAATCTTAACTATAGTGAAGTTGCCTATGCAAGTTAGTATAGGGAAGAGTTCGATCTTTATTAAAATGTTTTTTCAATATCCGTGCAGCTTGCTTGATTGAAACCATTATGTAATTATGAATGTGAACTTTTACAGTTCTGAAGCTTCTTATATAGTAATTATGACGTCACAAGGTAATGATTTTATTGACGTCATAGCGCAATGATATTATTTCATGACGTCTTCAGAAACAACAATATAATTTCGTGTTTGTCGATTCACATCATAGCTCTAACAAAATTTAATTAGAGTTCGTTCTTTATTGTTATTCACAAACTGGTCAAAGACCATCAAGTGCACCACTGTAATAAATACAGTCAAAGAAAATATAAGAGAAAAAGAGGAAGATGGGTTACGTATTGTAAGTTTGGCTTTCCTCGTCCTACAAAGGAACGAACAGAATTATATGACATCCTTGACTGCTTGGCTCATGGTACAAACCGTAAAAAGCCAAGAAAAAGAAATATCATCATCTGCTTCGAAGAGATGAAGAGCGTAATATAAATGACTTTTCTCCTGCGTTACTTATTGCTAATCAAGCAAACATTGATGCTCGATATATTGGCCATTTAGGCTCTAAATACCGTATTACATTACCGATTACATGACTAAAGCAGAGAGTGTCGAAATAGAAGCAATGTGGGAGGAAGTAAATAATGCATGCAAAAGTCTTGGTCAACGAACTATGTCCTAGTTGTTGAAGTCCATAAAAACCCGTCAAGTTGGAGCAGTTGAAGCTGCTGATAGGCTTCTTGGTACTAAATTGTATATTATAAACCCGGACTAATGACTAAAGTTCGTTCTTTAATGTATGTAAAACTAAATCCAGTATAAGTAATGGTTTGTGCTTCTAATGATCATCTTTTAATTTTGCGTTTCTACCGCTGCAACCCGCTGCAACCCTTATTTCTATCTTAACTATAGTGAAAAGTTCGATCTTTATTATAATACAAACAGGAAAAAGCCTACGGCTTTTTTTTCTTTGAAATAGTAAGAGACGCACCTCAAACAATCAAGTAGCTAACTAAGTCCAAATTATGCAATAGTTTGTTATTCCAATGATCGTCTCTTAATGTAATCTTCTTTTAAAGAAGGAAAAGCCAATCGTTTAATATTGATCCCTTACTACAGGTGGATTTGAACCCGCAAACCTCGAATCATGAGGCACACTTTCATCCATTGTGCTGTAGTAAGGTATTCATTGATTTGATTTTTCCACAAATCTGTGTATATACGGATAAATAGATTTTGATAAACGTATTCTAACGGCTATACTAACTTGACTATGCCAGTTAGTATAGCCAAGAGTTATTTTATCATTATAACATTTGAACCTTTTATAATCTATAATGATGTATAATATAAATACTGTAATCTTAACTATAGTGAAGTTGCGTATGCAAGTTAGTATAGGGAAGAGTTCGATCTTTATTATAATATTTTAGTACTGATTTTTTAACTTGCGTGTAGCTTGCTTTGATCTAACCATTATGTATTCATGAATGAGACCATTTACAGTTTTGACGTTTCTTATATAGTAATTATGACGTCACTGCATCAAAAATACAGTTTTTATTGGAAAAATTTATTCTCTTTTAGAAATAATTTATTTTAGTTACAAAAGGTTTTTAACCCAATTAATTTCCTTTAAAATGAGCTATTGAACAACCCTCTACGATGTTCCAGTGCCAAGCTATCTCTGGAGACAAAGAAAAAAGAAAAAAATATCCCGTTTGGGGAGAATAACGTGGTAAAAGTCTATTTTCTTGATTTTCAAGCCAATATATTTTCTTTGTTATTCAAGCCAAAGGGCGGTAAGTTTCCTTTATGGAGGATTTGGACAAGGCGGTTCTAATGGTGTACTTTTTGTTTTGATCTGACTCTTTTTTAGGAGCTACGGGTTTTTATATTTCTTAACATTGGAGGTGATCGTCTCTTACTAGGTTGCTAGCTACCGCTGCAACCCGGATAATCTATAAAATGATTCCTTTTGTTACTTCAGTTACTATGGGCTACAGTTTGTTCCATAATGTTTACATAGTAAAAAAGGAAATAGGTCATAACTCCTAAAACCAGAATCAGATCAAAAAAACAAAGTACACAATTTAAACCGCCTTGTCTAAAACCCCACTATAGAAAACATGTAGTCCCTTGGCTTGAAAAAAAAAAGAAAAAAATAGCTGTCAGATTGTGGTTACAGCCACTTTGCTTGTTCTTCAAGCCAATGGATTTTCCTTGTTATTCAATCCAAGGGACTATAAGTTTTCTATATAGAGGTTATGAATTGGGCAGTTCTAATAGCATACTTCTTGTTTTGATCCAACTCTATTTTTAAGAGTTATGGGCTATTGTATTTTTCAATAAGGGATATGATCACCTTGCACTTGGTTGCAAGCTACTGCTGCAACCCTGATTCACCACTTACTAGATTGCAGCTACTGCTACAACCACAATTTAGAGCTTTAATATAGTAATTACTATGTGCCAGAGTTCATTCTTTACTATATTCTATTCACGTCATAGTTCTAATAAAACTATGACGACATTCAGTATTTATCTAGTAGGGTTTCAGACAATGCGGTTCTAATGATGTACTTTTGTTTTGATCTGACTCTATTTTTAGGAGTTCTGGGTTTTTATATTTCTCTAGCATTGGACGTGATCGTCTCTTACTAGGTTACTAGCTAGTGCTGCTACCCGGATTCACATATATAGCTATGAGAGGCAGTGTGGCCAAGTGGTCCAAGGCGCTGATGTTAGCCACCAGTCTCTTGGAGGTGTAGGTTCAAATCTTACCGCTGGTATATGATTATGACGTCATTGATCAATCTTTAACGTGAAATATGCGGTTTTTCGTAAGAAAAATGATTCTATTTTAAAAATAATTTGTTTTAATTACAAAAAGTTTTTAACCCCCATTAATTTCCTTTAAAATGAGCCATTGAACAACTCTACAATGTTCCAGTGCCAAGCTATCTACGGAATATAAAGTTTTAATATAAATTTACCACAAACTGTTTGATTGGTTCAAAAATCAAATATCTTTGAAAAGACTGCAGTATGAAAAGACATCAAAAAATGCAGTTTTTAGTGGAAAAATTTATTCTGTTTTAAAAATAGTTTGTTTTAGTTACAAAAGGTTTTTAACCCAATTAATTTCCTTTAAAATGAGCCATTGAACAACTCTCTACGATGTTCCAGTGCCAAGCTATCTGTGGAAAAGAAAGAAAGAAAAAAAAGATGCCGTTTAGGCAGAATGCTGTAGTAGCTGCCACTTTTCTGGATTTTCAAGGCAATATATTTCCCTTGCTGTTCAAGCCAAGGGGCAGAAAGTTTGCTATATATGGGTTTGGACAAGGCGGTTCTAATGGTGTACTTTTTGTTTTGATATGACTCTCTTTTTTAGGAGTTCTGGGTTTTTATATGTCTTAACACTGGACGTGATCGTCTCTTACTAGGTTGCTAGCTACTGCTGCAACCCTGAAAAAACTACATGGGGTTTTCAGACAAGGCGATTCTAATTGTATAGTTGACTGACACCATTTAAGATGAACTATATCAATCTCTTATATAACTACAGCTGCAACCCAGACTAGGTTTCTAGCTACTGCTGCAACCAGTATAATATCCCTCCTTATGTTAAAATTGCAAATGGGAAAAAGCCTATGGCTTTTTCTTATTTGGAATAGTAAGAGACAAACTTCAAAGAATCAGCAGCTAACTAAGTCCAATTTGTGCCATGGTTTGTCCTTTACTAGGCTTCAGCCATCTCTAAAGCCATGCTACCAATGAAAGTTATATAATCCCTATTTATTATTAATGATTACTATGGTTACTATAATTACCATGAACTTTTTCATTGCTAGATGTAACAATTTCCTTTAAAATGAGCTATTATACAGCTCTCTATGAATTTCCAGTGCCCAGCTAGCTGAGGAGGTAAAAAGCGGAAAGAACAAAATATGCTGTTTGTGGAGAATATCGTGGTTAAAGTTAATTTTCTTGATTTTCAAGCCAATATATTTTCTTTGTTATTCAAGCCAAAAGACGGTAAAGTTTGCTTCATAGAAGTTTTGGACAGTGCGGTTCTAATAGTGTATTTTTTGTTTTGATCTGAATCTTTTTTTAGGGGTTTATGGGTTTTTGGGACTTTAGTTTTTACTATGGGGCGTGATCGTCTCTTACTAGGTTGCTAGTTACCGCTGCAACCCAGATTTTTCTATTATAAAAAAAGCATGTAGACATAGTTATGTAAAATGAAGTAATTTTTGGGGATTTTACAAAAAAATTCGATTTGTCACCTGATGCTAGAATAACTCTTGAAAATTTTAAATCAAATATTATTTTTTAACTGCAAACTGCAAAAATATTTATGGTGTCAGAGCAATAGTTTTAATTTTTCAATTTAAACCTGAGAAAAATAGCTGAAAATTTAAAATTAGTTTTTGTTTTTTGTTAGGTTCTATTTACTCGACGCGTGGGTATTCTTATTTGAAATAAAGTAGTTTAAAAATGACATTCCCTCTGCTTTCTACTCCTACAAGCTATGCTCCTCCGGTGGCATTAGTGCCACCTGGACGAGATCCTACTCATATGGTGTGTCCACATTGTAATGCTGAAATTCATACGTCTATTAGAGAAGAACCAAGTCTCCTTGCCTGGATAAGCGGAGGCATTCTTGCTCTCATTGGATGTGTGTTTGGCTGCTGTTTAATTCCATGTTGTATTCCATCTTGCATGAATGTTGTTCATTCTTGCCCAAATTGCAAAGCCCATTTGGGAATCTTCAAGTCACATTAGAGATATTTGCAGAGGTACAGCTAAGGAGCCCTTTTCTAAATTTATTTTGGTTGTAAATTTCTGGATTTTCTATTTTGATCTGTAATAAAGAAGTCTTGGAACGGGAAAGGCCCCCTTAAATGTATAGTGTTTGTGGTTTATTTTCAGCTATATTCTATGAAACTTGCATGAACTGAAACTTACTTAGTCCCCATTTATATTGAACCTTATTGATTCTCTGTGTTCCTCAGAGAATTAGCCAGCTACAAAAGTTAAATAAATGTTCTTTTCTAGGTTTTAGCTATCTCCACAGCCATAATACCAATGAAGCTTGCGTAGCCTCCATTTATAACTGACTATAAGGATCCTTTATATAATTCATTGATTCAATGACTTTTAGGGCTAGTTTTTTCTTTTTTCGAAAATAAGGCAAATTTTCTCAGGATTGTAACTTTTGATGGGTAAGACTAAACTTGATGAAAATTTTTGCTTTATCATAATATAAATACTTTAGTCTTAACTATAGTTAAGTTTCCTATGCAAGTTAGTATAAGCAAGAAATAGTTCATCATTATAATGACGTCATATACACAATAGACCTCTTTTTCTTTTCCCTGTTGCATCAGTTACTATGAGATAGACTTCGTTCCTTAATGAAAGGTAGCTAAAAAGGTCCAATATACGCAGTCGTTAGTTCTTCTAATGGACTTATTTAAATATTATCTTTATTTAATCCATTTAATATAGGCTAGAGTTCGTTCTTTATTATAATAAATCAAATGTATGTAATGGGTTTTTATTCCAAAGATCACCTTTTAATGAAAAATTTTAATATATTGACCTTAATTATAACTGTACTAGCCTATACTCTATAGTTAAGTGGCCTATAAAATTAGTATAGGCAAGAGGTCATTCTTTATTATAATTTTTATTTATGATGATTTCTTAAGGAACATAATTAAAATTTCTTAATGTATAAAAATAATTTGTTTTAATTACAAAAGGTTTTTAACCCCATTAATTTCCTTTAAAATGAGCCATTGAACAACTCTCTACGATGTTCCAGTGCCATGCTATCTGTTGAAGTACTAACCTATACTATAATTTAAGTGGCGTATAAAATTTAGTATAGGCAAGAGGTCGTTCTTTATTATAACTACCCCTGGAACCACCAAATATCAGTTACTATGCATGAGAGATCGTTCTTTACTGTAAATACGGGCTACAGATCGGCCTTTACTGTAATGATTACAAACAGGAAAAAGCTTACGGCTTTTTCTTCTTTGAAATAGTAAGAGACGAACCTCAAACAATCAAGTAGCTAACTAATTCCAATGTATGCATTGATGATCTGACTCTATTTTTAGCAGTTATGGGTTTTTATGTTTCTTAAAATTGGAAGTGGTCGTCTCTCTAGGTTGCTAGCTAACGCTGCAAACAAGAAAATATTTTATTTTTAATTAAAAAAAGGCACTAGATGTAGCAGATGCTAGCTACCGCTGCAACCCTGATTAGTATAGACAAGTTTTCGTTCTTTATTATAATAGATTTTTAACCAAATTAATTTCCTTTAAAATGAGCTATTGAACAACCCTCAACGATGTTCCAGTGCCAAGCTATCTGTGGAAAAGAAAGAAAAAAGAAAAAAAAATATCCCGTTTAGGCAGAATGTTGTAGTAGCTGCCACTTTTCTTGATTTTCAAGCCAATATATTTTCCTTGCTGTTCAAGCCAAGGGACAGAAAGTTTCCTATACAGGGGTTTCGGACAAGGCGGTTCTAATGGTGTACTTTTCGTTCTGATTCGACTCCTTTGTTAGGAACTATGGGTTTTTATATTTCTTAAAATTGGACGTGATCGTCTCTTACTAGGTTGCTAGCTACCGCTGCAACCCGGATTTTGATCTGAATCTTTTTTCAGGAGTTATGGGTTACTTTAGTTTTTACTATGGGGCGTGATCTTCTCTTACTAGGTTTCTAGCTACCGCTGCAACCCGGATATTGACAAACACCGTTTATGATGAGCCATATCGATCCTTTATGTAATTATTGTAATGATCTTCTTTTAATGTAATTTCGTAAGAAAAATGATTCTATTTTAAAATTTATTTGTTTTATAATTACAAAAGGTTTTTAGCCCCATTAATTTCCTTTAAAATTAGCCATTAAACAACTCTCTACGATGTTCCAGTGTCAAGGTATATGTGGAATAACTAACCTATACTATAATTAAGTGGCGTATAAAATTTAGTATAGGCAAGAGGTCGTTCTTTATTATAATTGGACTTGAGTTCGTTTTTTTTTAACTATAAATACAAACAGGAAAAAGCCTACGGCTGTTTCTTCTTTTAAATAGTAAGAGACGAAACTCAAACAATCAAGTAGCTAACTAAGTCCAATGTATGGAATGGTTTGTTATTTCAGTGATCGTCTTTTAATGTAAAATCCAATATATGCAATGTTGTGCTTTTCTAATGATCGTCCTTTAATATAAACTATGGACTAAAGTTCGTTCTTTAATGTAATCTCTAGCTTGCTGAATTGTTGCTTCTCTGTAATCTTCATCATTACTATACCGTTCCTTGCTCTTTTGTTTGGCTGTCTCAATTTTCGTAAGTCTAAAATCTTCATCATTGTGATAACTCCGGGTTACAGCTGCCGCTGCAACCCGGATACCACTGCAATCTGGATAGCTTGCAGCTACCCGTGAAACCATCATATATCAGTTACTATGGGCGAGAGATCGTTCTTTATAATAAAACTTCAATTTTATACAATGGTTTGTTATCTTTTAGTACAACTATATGATCGTCTTATGATCGTCCAATGATCGTCTTTTAGTGTAACTATATCATTACAAACAGGAAAAAGCCTACGGCTTTTTCTTCTTTGAAATAGTAAGAAACGAACCACAAGTAACTACCCTTGGAACCACCATATATATCAGTTACTATGCATGAGAGATCGTTCTTTACTGTAAATAATATAAATACTGTAATCTTCACTATATTAAAGTTGCCTATGCAAGTTAGTATAGGGAAGAGTTCGATCTTTATTATGAATTGTATGGGAAATTTTAACTTATGATGATTTCTTAAGAAACATAATTAAAATTTCTCAAGGTACTAAAAACGATTTATTTTAATTAGAAGAAGTTTTAACCCCATGAATTTCCTTTAAAATGAGCCATTGAATAATTCTCTACGATGTTCCAGTACCAATCTATCTGTTGAATTACTAACCTATACTATAAATAAGTGGCGCATAAAATTTAGTATAGGCAAGAGATCGTTCTTTATTATAACATTGGGGAATCCCCACCTGTAACGTAATCTACTCTTCTCGCAAGTTGGTTTTCCAACCTCTCCAATTAGGTGTCATTGTTTAAGATGTGCACCACCTTTATTATGCAGCACCCGTGTGTGTTTGTGCCGGGCTGGACCCTCATGGGGTCCTCTTAGTCTAGATTTCGAGATACACTGGTGTCATTCATATTAGACCTGGTCACGGTAATCCAGGGGGTTCTGGATATTGCATTCGTGTGTTTGTTTATGTGTGTACTAGCTAACGCTGCAACCCGGATGTAATAACTACACTGGAACCACCATATATCAGTTAGTATGGAGAGAGATCGTTCTTTACTGTAGGTATTGGAAAATTTTTAACTCTATAATCTTCGAACATTAGAAGCTCTAAACCTTTATAATTTATAATGAACCACATCGATCCTTTATGTAATTTCTTCTTTTAAATAGTAAAAGACGAGTCTCAAATAATCAAGTAGCTAGCTAATTCCAAAGGTATGCAATTTTTGTTATTCCAATGATCGTTTTTTTATTGTAACTAGGTTTCAGCCATCTCTACAGCCATAATACTATTTGAAATTACATAATCCCTATTTATGTTTTAGTTAACATGGGCAAGGTGTCGTTCTTTATTGTAATCTTTACTGTAATTCTCACTTATAAGTTTTCAAAGCGACTCAAAGACCTACGTAACTCATTTTAAAGGTAGAACTCTTTCTAATTGATTACAAACAGGAAAAAGCCTACGGCTTTTTCGTTTTTGAAATAGTAAGAGACTTGCCTCAAACAATCAATTAGCTAACTAAATCAAATGTATAAACTCTGTTTTTTACTCCAATGATCGACTTTTAATGGAAAGTTTTAATATATTGACCTTAAGTATAACTGTAATAGCCTAAGCTATAGTTAATTGGCCTATAAAATTTAGTAAAGGCAAGAGGTCGTTTTTTATTATAATTAGTTTTTACTATGGGCGTGATCGTCTCTTACTAGGTTGCTAGCTACCGCTGCAACCCGGATGGTATCCAAATGATCGACTTTTACTATAATTTGCTGATCAAGCCAAATGACAGAAAGTGTCCTATACAGGGTTTTCGGACAAGGCGGTTCTAATGGTCTACTTTTTGTTTTGATCTGACTTTTTTTTTTAGGAGTTATGGGTTTTTATATTTCTTAACATTGGACTTGATCGTCTCCTACTAGGTTGCTAGCTACCGCTGCAACCCGGACATTCCCTTGCTGATCAAGCCAAATGACAGAAAGTGTCCTTTACAGGGGTTTCGGACAAGGCAGTTCTAATGGTGTACTTTTTGTTTTGATCTGACTGTTTTTTAGGAGTTATGGGTTTTTATATTTCTTAACATTAGACGTGATCGTCTCTTACTAGGTTGCTAGCTACCGCTGCAACCCGGACATAGGACGTGATCGTCTCTTACTAAGTCACTAGCTACCGCTGCAACCCGGTTAAACTACATTATATCCTCTTGACTGACGTCGAACTCTTATGTATTGTTCTTTACTAGGCTTCAGCCATCTCTACAGCCATCATATTGATGGAAATTATGTAATCCCTATTTATGTTTCAGTTAACATGGGCTAGGTATCGTTCTTTATTGTAAACCTTAATAAAAAATAGTGGCTTATTTAGTATAGGAAAGAGTTCGTTCTTTATTATATTTTAGGAGCTATGGGTTTTTTATATTTCTTAACATTGGACGTGATCGTCTCTTACTAGGTTGCTAGCTACCTCTGCAACCCGGATATGTAATACTAACTATTACATCCAGCGACTATGACGTCATTGATCAATATTGTATATAAAAAATTAAGTTTTTCGTAAAAAAATAATTAATTAAAAAAAAAGGCGCTAATTAAGTGCAAAAGGCGCTAGATCTAGAGATTTCCTTTAAAATGAGCTATTGAACAACTCTCTACGATGTTCCAGTGCAAAGCTATCTCTGGAAACAAAGAAAAAAAGAAAAAAATATCCCGTTTGTGGAGAATAACGTGGTTAAAGTCAATTTTCTTGATTTTCAAGCCAATATATTTCCCTTGCTGTTCAAGCCAAGGGACAGAAGTTAACTATACAGGGGTTTCGGACAAGGCGGTTCTATTGGTGTACTTTTTGTTTTGATATGACTCTTTTTTTAGGAGTTAGGGTTTTTTATATTTCTTAGCATTGGACGTGATCGTCTCTTACTAGGTTGCTAGCTACCGCTGCAACCCGGATAACTAGCCTCAAACAATCAAGTAGCTAACTATATAAAATGTATGTAATAGGTTTTTTTATTCCAATGATCGTCTTTTAATAGAAAATTTTAATATATTGACCTTAAATATAACTGTACTAGCCTATACTCTGTAGTTAAGTGACCTATTAAATTTTGTATAGGCAAGAGGTCGTTATTTATTATAAAAACATTGGAAGTGATCGTCTCTTACTAGGTTGCTAGCTACAGCTGCAACCCGGAAAATACCCCTGGAACCACCGTATATCAGTTACTATGGGCGAGAGATCGTTCTTTACTGTAAAACTCTCCACGATGTTCCATTGCCAAGGTATCTGTGGAATTACTAACCTATACTATAATTAAATGGCGTATAACATTTAGTATAGGCAAAAGGTCGTTCTTTATTATAATTCAGTTAACACGGGCTATGTGTCTGTCTTTATGGTAATAATAAAAATTATTATCATATCTTATATGTAACTTTTACTCTAAAAGTCTTCGATAGTCTAATGGTAAGCACTGCCCACTTGTTGCATGGGAGAACGGGGTTCGATTCCCCGTTGGGGAGAACTTTTAAAAAGAAACTTGTTTATTTACATCCTAGCTAAAATAATGGAGATAATATGAATGAACCACAGGGTTCAGTTTCTTTGGGCTTGAGTTCATTTTTTAACTGTAAATGCAAACAGAAAAAGCCTAAGGCTTTTTCTTCTTTAAATAGTAAGAGACGAAACTCAAACAATCAAGTAGCTAAATCAAATGTATGGAATGGTTTGCTTTTTCAGTGATCGTCTTTTAATGTAATAGATTTTTAACCCAATTAATTTCCTTTAAAATGAACCATTGAACAACTACTATCTACGATGTTCCAGTGCCAAGCTATCTCTGGATACAAAAAAAAATATCCCGTTTAGGCAGAATGTTGTAGTAGCTGCCACTTTTCTTGATTTTCAAGCCAATATATTTCCCTTGTTGTTCAAGCCAAGAGACAGAAAGTTTACTATACAGGGGTTTCGGACAAGGCGGTTCTAATGGTGGACTTTTTGTTTCTGACTCCTTTGTTAGGAACTATGGGTTTTTATATTTTTTAACATTGGACGTGATCGTCTCTTACTAGGTTGCTAGCTACCGCTGCAACCCAGATAACTCTTACTAGGTTGCTAGCTACCGCTGTAACCCGGATGTAGCTACCCCTGGAGCCACCGTATATCAGTTACTATTGGCAAGAGATCGTTCTTTACTGTAATCTTAAGGAATATAATTAAAATAATCATCTATATAAATTTCTTTTATTACTTCATATACTATGGGCTACATTTCGTTTCTTAATGTAATAAAAATAATTTGTTTTAATTACAAAAGGTTTTTAACCCCATTAATTTCCTTTAAAATGAACCATTGAACAACTCTCTACGATGTTCTAGTGCCAAGCTGTCTGTTGAATTAATAACCTATACTATAATTAGGTGGCATATAAAATTTAGTATAGGCAAGAGGTCGTTCTTTATTATTATGTACTATAATTAAGTGGCATGTAATTTGTTTTAATTACAAAAGTCTTTTAATCCCATTAATTTCCTTTAAAATGAGCCATTGAACAACTCTCTACGATGTTCCAGTGCCAAGCTATCGGTTGAATTACGAATCTATACTATAATTAAGTGGCGTATAAAATTTAGTATAGGCAAGAATTCGTTCTTTATTATAAAACAAAAATCAAATGTCTTTGAAAAGACAGTAGTATGGAAAGACATCAAAAATACAGTTTTTTGTGAAAAATTTATCCTGTTTTAGTTTGTTTTAGTTACAAAAGGTTTTTAAACCCAATTAATTTCCTTTTCTTAAAATGAGCCATTCAACAACTTTCTACGATGTTCCAGTGCAAAGCTATCTCTGGATAACAAGAAAGAAAAAATATCCCGTTTAGGCAGAATGTTGTAGTAGCTGCCACTTTTCTTGATTTTCAAGCCAATATATTTCCCTTGCTGTTCAAGCCAAATGACAGAAAGTTTCCTATACAGGGGTTTCGGACAAGGCGGTTCTAATTGTGTACTTTTTGTTTTTGATCTAACTCCTTTTTTAGGAACTATGGGGTTTTTACATTTCTTAACATTGGACGTGATCGTCTCTTACTAGGTTGCTAGCTACCGCTGCAACCCGGATTCCAGTACCAATCTATCTGTTGAATTACTAACCTATACTATAAATAAGTGGCGTATAAAATTAGTATAGGCAATAAGTCGTTCTTTATTATAAAATACTATACAGGGATTTTGGACAAGGCGGTTCTAATGGTGTACTTTTTGTTTTGATCTGACTCCTTTTTTTAGGAACTATGGGTTTTTATATTTCTTAAAATTGGACGTGATCGTCTCTTACTAGGTTGCTAGCTACAGCTGCAACCCGGAAAGTGACGTATAAAATTTAGTATAGGCAAGAGGTCGTTCTTTATTATAGTTTCTTAACATTGGACGTGATCGTCTCTTACTAGGTTGCTAGCTACCGATGCAACCCGGATTACCTATAAATGTTAGTACAGACAAGAGTTCGTTCCTTTATATTTTTTACCATAACAACCAGGATGACGTCAGTTACAACTTGGGTTCCGTTTTATGTTATATCATTACAAACAGGAAAAAGCCTACGGCTTTTTCTTCTTTGAAATAGTAAGAGACGAACCTCAAGCAATCAAGTAGCTAATTAAGTCCAATGTATGCAGTGGTATGCTACTCCAATGATCGTCTTTTAATGTAATTTTCTCTTATACTTTCTTTGACAGTATTTATTACAGCGGTGCACTTGATGGTCTTTGATTGACTTGATGGTCTTTGACCAGTTTGTGAAGAGTTGGACTAGTCAATCTATTTGGTATTTCACAAGTTATAATAGTATTGATATACTGAATCACTTCAGACGCTGTTGATTTCCCAATAATAGGAGCATCTTCAATCCACAACACACAGTGTACATGAGGCGCACCTCGTTTCTGATACTCGATACGCCAGAAATGATCCTTAATTTTACCAAACAAAGGATTTGTCTTTGAACAAATTAGCTCATTAAATATAGGTGTCCATTTTTTGTCAAAGTGCATGGAAACTGCAATTGGATCTAGACACGTCAACTCTGCTGGGGTCATTTTTGCCACACCAGGTAAGTTCTTATGGACAGTCCGTAAATAGTCACAATAAATTCAGGAGAGTACCACTCAGCACATGAAACTGTCAGAAACAAAGTCGGTGGACCCAATTGCTCAATCATTGACTTTACTTTATAGGAAAGAGATTGAAAATACTGCTGAGATCCTCTGATTTTTGATTGAACAGAAAACAAAGTCGCTTCCATCTCTCCATCACGGGAATGAAGCCTGTCTATAAATTGACGAGCATTTTGATTTGGTTTCACAGTCCGCAACATATGACCGACGCTATTACACATGTAAGAGAATTCTTGCAATTGGAAGCTGTGAAAAAGAAACTGTTTGTCAAGACGAAACTTAGTATGTCTGCTAAGAAGCCTTGATTTAAAATATTCTGCATTCCTAATCCGAAATGGTCTTGCCTTGTCACGCAAGCCATATTTGCCTTTCGGGAAAAGATTTGGAAACACTTTTAGATCAAGTTCTTCCTGAAATAAGTCTTCGCTCTCACCTTTCAGTTTCTTGATTTGACATTGGTCAGTACCAAGTTCTTTCATCTGATTAAAATCTTCAATGAAGTCTTTTGGAACCGCTGAATTGAGAGGCTGGACAGAAAAATGTTCAACCAATGTAGATTTTTGCGCTTTCTGTCAGTTTCTGAAGGATTGCAGCTTCCGGTATTTCAGGTAAATTATCAACACCAACCGCTTTTTCAGCAAGACGTGCTTCAAGTATTTTATTTAAATCTTCTAGCGTGTATGCATGTATTGTTTTATAGAGACTGTTGTTCTCTCTTAACCACAACAGTGCTTCATGGACTTTTCTCAGATCTATTAGTGCAGTCCAAACATTCTTGTTGTAAGTAGGCTGACCATTGACAATGACTTCAAAACTATCAATGTTAAGAAGTTTTTCAGGCTGAATATCTGCATTTGCTTGCACATCAACAGGTAGATATACTATTCTCCCCTTAAGAGCGTCAACAAGTTCTGTTCTAGGTCTCTTCAATGCAGTTACTTGCCCTAATCTGACGATCGTAAGACAAGGCATTACAAATCGAATCATTGCCATTTCAAAAATATTTAAACACTTTATACGTTCTGGTGTACAGTCTATATGAAGGTTATTTAATACTGATCGGACATTCTCCTGACTTTTCAACATTTTCCCAGCACAGTAATTACAGACAAAGAATGAATCTATGACATCCTCTTTCCAACCTGTACATTGAATTAGTTGTTCTCTGTCATCTTTGGGTATTTCCTGTTGTAGGTGTTCTAAAATCGTGGCCATCATTATATCAAAACCTTTCCTATTTGAAAGGGATCTTAGACTCTTCAATTGGTATTTTGTCTTTATCTGCTCACAACTGTCACAATGCATTGTGGGGTATACATCCCTGATGTTAGCTACCTTATCAAGGCTCTCACCAAATAATTTTATTATTGTATTTTCATCCACAGAAACTCTAATATTGCTATCACCGTAAATGAAGTCTTGACTATTATTACGACAGAGTCTACTTGACACTTCTTCTATGTAATGACTTAGTTCCTTGTACGAACCCTCGACTTTTAGTAGATTAATATGTTGTATAATCTTACATTTTGATACTGCCTTATATACGCTATTAATGAAACAGTTCAAGACAGGAAAATGTGGAGCTAGTGCCCTTAGAGAACGCAAATAGCTCTGACATCCCTCATTTGGGCTACAGTATAACGAATGCCCATGCTTTCTTGTGTCCCTGTAATTGATTTCACAATAATCCAAGCCGCCAAGGTAGAAATTAACCACTTTGTCAGTTGAAAATTTTAATGCTATATTATTTTCAAGGATATCAAAAAGAATTTGACATAATTCAATATCCGTCGGATAGAGCTTGCAGATATCAGGGTGATATTGCCAAGTAACCTGCTGCCCAATTTTTGGTTTTGAATGTTTACTCAGATTGTTATAGGTGACTTCAGCCATCATAATTTCCTTGTCAGATCTAGTTCTAGAGCATTTTTCAATAGTTGTCTCGTATTTTTCAGGACAGTTTGTTCTACTACACAGAGAATTTTTTGCCAAATATTCAGTAGAACTAAACGAACTGTTTAAAACACAGTTAGAAATGCTTTTTTCTTGAGTCAGTGTTTCCAGGAATTTGTTCTAAATCATTAGTCTTACAAACACATTTACTAATAACCCTAACAGGCTCGTTTTCACCATAATTGAAAAACATTGCTTTTCCTTCGCTGTTGATAGGTATGCTTGTATATATATTTTTATTGCTGCTACATAAACTGCAATTGCTCCTTCCAAAATTAATATACGAATTTTCTAAGAAGTACGCCTCCGTATATTCACTGTGTTGTCGAACATTTTTCCATTGCATCTATAAACTGTTCCGCAGTTGCCAATCCATACCTTGGAAGCTTTTCGTTAAACTGACGACATTTCTTTTGGATATTACTATGAAGCTTTGCCAAAGAATTTCTAGCCGACTTTTCAACAGCATCCGCTCTTTCAAAGAGAATTTTAATCTGTAATTTTGAATACTTTTCGTGATCCCGATAAAACATGCGTAAAATGTTTCTCAATTTACAAAGATCAGCCTGCATTTTTGCCATCTTCTTGTATTTCTGAATGTAATTTTTCCCTTTGTCCTTATGCGTTCTTCGGTACAACCTCGCAGAGAATTTAATTTTTTGATTATAGCTTTTGTCACCCCAGTATCTACCCATTATTCTGGTAGCAACTTTTTTCTTACGTTTGTTTCGGTAATCTTCATCATTATCATACCGTTCCTTGCTCTTTTGTCTAGCCTTCTCAATTGTTGCTTCTCTATAAAGTTTATCATTATGATAACGCTCCTTGATCTTTTGTCTAGCCTGCTCAATTCTTGCTTCTCTGTAATATTCATCATTATCATACCGTTCCTTGATCTTTTGTGGCTGTCTCAATTTTTGCATGTCTATAATCTTCATCATTGTGATAACACATCTTGCGGTTTTGTATGATTACTTCTCGATACGCCTGGTCGGTTGAATACCTTTGCTTTTTTCTTTTCAAGATACTATCTCTGTTGTTTGTGTAGTACTGTTTTTTCAATTTGCGTGCAGCTTGCTTGATTGAAACCATTATGTAATTATGAATGTAAACATTTACAGTTCTGACGCTTCTTATATAGTAATTATGACGTCACAAGGTAATGATTTTATTGACGTCATAGCGCAATGATATTATTTCATGACGTCTTCAGAAACAACAATATAATTTCGTGTTTTTCTATTCACGTCATAGCTCTAATATAAAACTATGACGACACTCAATATTTATCTAGTAGGATTTCAGACAAGGTAATTCTAATGATGTACTTTTGTTTTGATCTGACTCTATTTTTAGGAGTTTTTGTTATATTTCTTAACATTGGACTGATCGTCTCTTACTAGATTGCTAGCTACTGCTGCAACCCGGATTCACATATATATTATTTATGAGAGGCAACCTGGCCGAGTGGTCCAAGGCACTGGTGTTAGCCACCAGTCTCTTCGGAGGCGTGGGTTCAAATCTTACCGCTGGTATACGATTATGTTTGAAAGACTGCAGTGTGAAAATATTCTCTTTTAGAAATAATTTATTTTAGTTACAAAAGGTTTTTAACCCAATTAATTTCCTTTAAAATGAGCTATTGAACAACCCTCTACGATGTTCCAGTGCCAAGCTTTCTCTGGAAACAAAGAAAAAAAAAGAAAAAAATATTCCGTTTAGGAAGAATGTTGTAGTAGCTGCCACTTTTCTTGATTTTCAAGCCAATATATTTCCCTTTCTGTTCAAGCCAAGGGACAGAAAGCTTCCTATACAGGGGTTTCGGACAAGGCGGTTCTAATGGTGTACTTTTTGTTTTGATCTGACTCCTTTTTTAGGAACTATGGGTTTTTATATTTCTTAACATTGGACGTGATCGTCTCTTACTAGGTTGCTAGCTACCGCTGCAACCCGGATCATATACTTTTAAAATTCTTTATATATGAATGTTTCTTGGTGTAGTGGTTAGCACTTAGTTCGGTATTTAAGTTATCATATACTGTTAAAATTCCTTTTCATACGAACGTTTCTTGGTGTAGTGGTTAAACACATAAGACTTTGATTCCGGCGATCCGAGTTCAAATCCCGGTGGCCGGTTCTTAAGAAATGTAGCTTTCTTATGCTACCATTTAGGTTTCTGCCGTAATTCTTTCTTTTCAAAATTAAATTAGTTACTATCGCCATGAGCTAGTTCTTTACCATGTCGTAACAATTTGTTTTATAACAATAATTAAGTTTGTTAATTACAAAAGGTTTTATGTACAGCAATTTTCTTTAAAATGAGCCATTACACAGCTCTTTATTATGACCATGAACTGTTTGATTTAATACTTAAGTTACTATGGGTTCAGTTCGTTCCTTATTGTAATTTTGTCTCCTGGAACAAGTTTTCTTTTTTGGCTCAATCGCTAGAGTTATTATGTTAACTGCAAAAGTATGTATGATGTCCAACCAAATAATAGTAATTTCTTAATTTAAACTACAAAAATACATGAAAATTTTAAAATTAGTTTTTCTTTTTGTCTCCTGGATCCAAAATTGTTCCATCTCAGTTCAAAGTTATTTTTGTATCCTGATATTTTGTATCCTAATAGTTTACTTCTTGTTTTGATCTGTTACTTTTTTTAAGGAGTTATGGGTTACTTTAGTTCTACTATGGGGCTTGATCATCTCTTACTAGGTTGCTAGCTACCGCTGCAACCCGGATATTGACAAACACCATTTATGATGAACTATATCGATCCTTTATGTAATTTTAAAAAAAAGAGAAGTACAAATGGCACTAGATCTAGGGATTTCCTTTAAAATGAGCCATTGAACAACTCTCTATGATGTTCCAGTGCCAAGCTATCTGTGGAAAAGAAAGAAAGAAAAAAAAATATCCCGTTTGTGGAGAGATAACGTTGTTAAAGTCAATTTTCTTGATTTTCAAGCCAATATATTTTCTTTGTTATTCAAGCCAAAGGGCGGTAAGTTTCCTTTATAGGGTTTCGGACAAGGTGGTTCTAATGGTGTACTTTTTGTTTTGATCTGACTCTTTTTTTAGCAGTTAGAGGTTTTTATATTTCTTAACATTGGACGTGATCGTCTCTTACTAGGTTGCTAGCTACCGCTGCAACCCGGATTACAAAAGGCACTAGATGTAGCAATTTACTTTAAAATGAGCTATTATACAGCTCTCTATGATTTTCCAGTGCCCAGCTAGCTGAGGAGAAAAAAAAGCGGAAAGAAAAAAATATCCCGTTTGTGGAGAATAACGTGGTTAAAGTCAATTCTCTTGATTTTCAAGCCAATATATTTTCTTTTGTTATTCAAGCCAAAGGACGGTAAGTTTCCTTTATAGGGGTTTCGGACAAGGCGGTTCTAATGGTGTACTTTTTGTTTTGATCTGACTCTTTTTTTAGGAGTGGGGGGGTTTTATATTTCTTAACATTGGAGGTGATCGTCTCTTACTAGGTTGCTAGCTACCGCTGCAACCCGGACTACTATCCTATACTATAATTAAGTGACGTATAAAATTTAGTTTAGGCAAGAGGTCGTTCTTTATTATAACAAAAAAAAATTTCCTCCAGAAAAAATTGTTAAATTGCGAGTGAGAATAAAGGCATCATTTTATGCATTCACTTTCAACATTAGTTAAAGTTCTTTATTATGACCACCAACTGTTTGATTTAATACTTCAGCTACTATGGGTTACAGTTCATTCCTTAATGTAAATTTTAGTTACAAAAGGTTCTTAACCCACTTGATTTCCTTTAAAATAAGCCATTGAACAGCTCTCTACGATGTTCCAGTGCCAAGCTATCTGTGGAAAAGAAGAAGAAGAAGAAAGACAAAAATATCCCTTTTGTGGAGATTAACGTGGTTAAAGTCAATTTTCTTGATTTTCAAGCAAATATATTTTCTTTGTTATTCAAGCCAAAGGGCGGTAAGTTTTCTTTATAGGGGTTTCGGACAAAGCAGTTCTAATGGTGTACTTTTTGTTTTGATCTGACTCTTTTTTTTAGGAGTTAGGGGTTTTTATATTTCTTAACATTGGACGTGATAGTCTCTTACTAGGTTGCTAGCTACCGCTGCAACCCGGATTGTAATCTACCGCTGCAACCCGGATACCACTACATCGAGATACTGTGAAATTACAAACAGGAAAAAGCCTATGGCTTTTTCTTAATTGGAATAGTAAGAGACAATCTGGGTAATACCTATGATAATGACGTCATTGATCAATATTGATCATGAAACTATATCTGATGAAACTTACATATTCTGCATTTACGATGAACCATATCTATCCTTTTATGTACTTGTAAGCTACCCCTGGAGCCACCGTATATCAGTTACTATTGGCGAGAGATCGTTCTTTACTGTATCTGATGGTACCATGTAAGCATACACAATTGTCATGTGAGATAACGGGGTTCGATTCCCCGTCGGGGAGAACTTTTAAAGTATTGAATTTAAAGCAATGTCTTTTAAATTTTAAATTTTAAAAAGAAACTCGTTTAGTTACCCCCTAGCTAAAATAAAAAAGATTATATGAATTAACCACAGGGTTTAGTATCCTTTTATGTACTTGTAAGCTACCCCTGGAGCCACCGTATATCAGTTACTATTGGCGAGAGATCGTTCTTTACTGTATCTGATGGTACCATGTAAGCATACACAATTGTCATGTGAGATAACGGGGTTCGATTCCCCGTCGGGGAGAACTTTTAAAGTATTGAATTTAAAGCAATGTCTTTTAAATTTTAAATTTTAAAAAGAAACTCGTTTAGTTACCCCCTAGCTAAAATAAAAAAGATTATATGAATTAACCACAGGGTTTAGTTCCTTTGGACTTGAGTAAATTGTTTACTATAAAATCCTTATATAAAGTATTTAAGTTATTATTGGCTAGAGTTTGTTCTTTATTATAAGGTATTCACATAGTTATGTGAGGCAGCGTGGCCGAGTGATTTAAGGCGCTGGTGTTAGCCACCCGTCACTTCAGAGGCATGGGCTCTAACCCCACCGCTGACAGTATTTTAGACCAAAGAAAACAAACTACTTGTCTGAGTCATAAATTATAATCTTATTTTATTTACTATGGGCTGAAGTTCGTTCTTTACTGTAAATAAGTTTTTTTATCTAATTCTAGTTTTAGGAGTTATGGAGTATTTCATTTTTTACTATGGGGCGTGATCGTCTCTTACTAGGTTGCAAGCTACCGCTGCAACCCGGATTGACTAAAATTCCAATGATCGTTTTTTAATGTAAACTAGCTTCCGCTGGAAGCAGGATTATATATTTTTTTAGTGTATTAGCGAATTTAGTATCATGTCTTATATGTAACATATTTTTTATGCGTCTCTGATAGTGCAATGGTAATCATGCCCAGTTGTCACGCGGGTGACCAGTGCTCGATACCCCGTTGAAGGGAATGTTTAATATATTGACTTTAAATATAACTTTACAAGCTTATACTATAGTTAAATGACCTATAAAAGTTATAGGGGCAAGAGTTCGTTCTTTATAATAATCGAGCTTTATTGCGTTTGGTGGCATTTTTATCTCTTTTAAATAAACTTTTCTTATATTTCAGGATGTTAGCTTTATTTTTTGTGTAGTAAAGTTTTCTATTAGTAGAAATTTGGATTGTTCTATTTTGATATTGTTTTTGGTTATTCTTTCTTTTTTTCCACTCGCGTGAGACCATATTTTTTCAAGATTTAAAATTATTAAGCACACAAAATCCCGTGTCGAGTATCTAAAACCTAGCATAAAGCAAAACTAATTTTAAAATTTTCAGGTATTTATCTTGTTTGAATTACAAAATTAGTATTATTGGTTAGACACCATAAATATTTTTGCAGTTTAAATAATAAGTTTAGTGATTCTGGACTGAAAACTAAAATAATTGCAATTATGAGACAATAATATGGAGATATGTACTTTACGGGTTACAGGATACAATAATAAATTTGAACTGAGATGAAAAAAAAATTTCTTCCAGGAGACAAAAAGCAAAACTAATTTTAGAATTTTCATGTATTTTTGTTGTTTAAATTAAAAAATTACTATTACTGATTAGGCATCATAAATATTTTTTGCAGTTTACATAATAATTTTAGCGATTAAGCCAAAAAAGAAAATTTTGGTTCCAGGAGTTTCGGTTACTATTGAGACAAGTAGCTATTATTACTATAGAGTTCATTACATGGACTGTTTTATTGCTTCAAAATTCAAATATCTTTGAAAAGACTGCAGTATGAAAATACATCAAAAATGCAATTTTTTTGACAAAATTGATTCTACTTTAAAAAGTATTTTATTTTTAAATACAAAAGTGACTAGATGTTGCAATTTCCTTTAAAATGAGCTATTATACAGCTCTCTATGATTTTCCAGTGCCCAGCTAGCTGAGCAGAAAGAAAAAGCGGAAAGAAAAAAATATCCCGTTTGTGGAGAATAACGTGGTAAAAGTCAATTTTCTTGATTTTCAAGCCAATATATTTTCTTTGTTATTCAAGCCAAAGGGAGGTAAGTTTCCTTTATAGAGGATTCGGACAAGGCGGTTCTAATGGTGTACTTTTTGTTTTGATCTGACTCTTTTTTTAGGAGTTGGGGGGGGTTTTATATTTCTTGACATTGGAGGTGATCGTCTCTTACTAGGTTGCTAGCTACCGCTGCAACCCGGATATTCATGAATGAGACCATTTACAGTTTTGACGTTTCTTATATAGTAATTATGACGTCACTGCATCAAAAATACAGTTTTTATTGGAAAAATTTATTCTCTTTTAGAAATAATTTATTTTAGTTACAAAAGGTTTTTAACCCAATTAATTTCCTTTAAAATGAGCTATTGAACAACCCTCTACGATGTTCCAGTGCCAAGCTATCTCTGGATACAAAAAAAGAAAAAAAAAAATATCCCGTTTGGGGAGAATAACGTGGTAAAAGTCAATTTGCTTGATTTTCAAGCCAATATATTTCCCTTTCTGTTCAAGCCAAGGGACAGAAAGTTTCCTATACAGGGGTTTCGGACAAGGCGGTTCTAATGGTGTACTTTTTGTTTTGATCTGACTCCTTTTTTAGGAACTATGGGTTTTTATATTTCTTAACATTGGACGTGATCGTCTCTTACTAGGTTGCTAGCTACCGCTGCAACCCGGATTACTATGGATGAGAGATCGTTCTTTACTGTAAAAACAACACGGAAACATCATTGATCAATCTTTAACATGAAATTATAGTCTGACTTTAGTTACTATTGGCTGGAAGTTTGTTCTTTACTGTAAAAAATTCTCATTTACAGTATCGATCCTTTATGTAATAACCTATACTATAGTTAAGTGGCCTATATAATTTAGTATAGGCAAGAGGTCGTTCTTTATTATAAAATGTAATAAAAATAATTGTTTTAATTACAAAAGGTTTTTAACCCCGTTAATTTCCTTCAAAATGAGCCATTGAACAACTCTCTACAATGTTCCAGTGCCATGCTATCTGTTGAATTACTAACCTATACTATAATTAAGTGGCGTATAAAATTTAGTATAGGTAAGAGGTCGTTCTTTATTATAATTTTTGTTTTGATCTGACTCCTTTGTTAGGAACTATGGGTTTTTATATTTCTTAACATTGGACGTGATCGTCTCTTACTAGGTTGCTAGCTACCGCTGCAACCCGGATTCTTTGTTATAACTTATCGATACGCCTGGTCGGTTGAATACCTTTGCTTTTTCTTTTCAAGATACTATCTCTGTTGTTTGTGTAGTACTGTTTTTTTTACTTGCGTGTAGCTTGCTTTGATCTAACCATTATCTAATTGTGAATGAGAACATTTACAGTTTTGACGCTTCTTATATTGTAACGTATTGACAAGAAACCATTTATGATGAGCTATATCGGTCCTTTATGTAATTTTATATTTCTTAACATTGGACGTGATCGTCTCTTACTAAGTTGCTAGCTACCGCTGCAACCCGGATACTTTATTATGAAATAAATTACAAACAGGAAAAAGCCTACGGCTTTTTCTTCTTTGGAATAGTAAGAGACGATCGTCAAATAATCAGGCAGCTAACTAGGATTATAATTTGTTCTTTAACATAAACTTCATTAATCGGATATTTTAATATATCCTATATGGTCTAGAGGTTGGGATAGCTCTCACCCAGTAGGCTTGAGTTCAATTTCTGTTTGGGAAATTTTTATTTATGATGATTTCTTAAGGAACATAATTAAAATTTCTTAATGTAATAAAAATAATTTGTTTTAATTACAAAAGGTTTTTAACCCCATTAATTTCCTTTAAAATGAGCCATTGAACAACTCTCTACGATGTTCCAGTGCCATGCTATCTGTTGAAGTACTAACCTATACTATAATTAAGTGGCGTATAAAATTTAGTATAGGCAAGAGGTCGTTCTTTATTATAACAACCCGGATATCATAAAACAATTAATTAGCTTTTTACACATATCTCATATGGTCTAGTGGTTTAGGATAGTTGGCTTTCAACCAATTGGCTTGGGTTCGAATCCCGGTGTGGGAATTATTTTTAAAACAAAATCAGGTGAAATTAATTAGCTAATTTGACAAGACATAGGTAACTAAGGGCAAGAGTTCGTTCTTTACTATAAAACAGGCTCGGGTTCGATTCCCGGTGTGGGAAAATTTTTAACTCTATAATCTTCGAATATTTGAACCTTTTATAATTTATAATGATGTATAATATAAATACTGTAATCTTAACTATATTAACTATAGTGAAGTTGCGTATGCAAGTTAGTATAGGGAAGAGTTCGATCTTTATTATAATTTTATATCAGTTACTATGGGAGAGAGATCGTTCTTTACTGTAATTTATTGTAAAATAATTTGTTTTAATTACAAAATGTTTTTAACCCCATTAATTTCCTTCAAAATGAGCCATTGAACATCTCTCTACAATATTCCAGTGCCATGCTATCTGTTGAATTACTAACCTATACTATATTACGTGGCGTATAAAATTTAGTATAGGTAAGAGGTCGTTCTTTATTATAATTCTTATATAGTAATTATGACGTCACTGCATCAAAAATACAGTTTTTATTGGAAAAATTTATTCTCTTTTAGAAATAATTTATTTTAGTTACAAAAGGTTTTTAACCCAATTAATTTCCTTTAAAATGAGCTATTGAACAACCCTCTACGATGTTCCAGTGCCAAGCTATCTGTGGAAAAGAAAAAGAAAAAAAAAAAAAGAAAAAAATATCCCGTTTGGGGAGAATAACGTGGTAAAAGTCTATTTTCTTGATTTTCAAGCCAATATATTTTCTTTATTATTCAAGCCAAAGGGCGGTAAGTTTCCTTTATGGAGGATTTGGACAAGGCGGTTCTAATGGTGTACTTTTTGTTTTGATCTGACTCTTTTTTTAGGAGCTACGGGTTTTTATATTTCTTACATTGGAGGTGATCGTCTCTTACTAGGTTGCTAGCTACCGCTGCAACCCGGAACAGGGGTTTCGGACAAGGCGGTTCTAATGGTGTACTTTTTGGTTTGATCTGACTCCTTTGTTAGGAACTATGGGTTTTTATATTTCTTAACATTGGACGTGATCGTCTCTTACTAGGTTGCTAGCTACCGCTGCAACCCGGATATTATACTATAATCTTCGAACATTTGAACCTTTTATAAGCTATAATGATGTATAATATAAATACTGTAATCTTAACTATAGTGAAGTTTCGTATGCAAGTTAGTATAGGGAAGAGTTCGATCTTTATTATATATGATTTATGTACAAAAATCAAATATCTTTGAAAAGACTGCAGTATGAAATGGCATCAAAATGCAGTTTGAAAATGAAATTTCAAAAAATGCAGTTTTAATTGAAAAATTTATTCTCTCTTGGAAATAATTTATTTTAGTTACAAAAGATATTTAACCCAATTAATTTCCTATGGGAGAGAGATCGTTCTTTTCTGTAATAATTAAAAAAGGTTTTTAACCCCATTAATTTCCTTTAAAATTAGCCATTGAACAACTCTCTACGATGTTCCAGTGCAAAGCTATCTGTTGAATTACTAACCTATACTATAATTAAGTGGCGTATAAAATTTAGTATAGGCAAGAAGTCGTTCTTTATTATATAATCTATAAAATGATTCCTTTTGTTACTTCAGTTACTATGGGCTACAGTTTGTTCCATAATGTTTACATAGTAAAAAAGGAAATAGGTCATAACTCCTAAACCAGAATCAGATCAAAAAAACAAAGTACACAATTTAAACCGCCTTGTCTAAAACCCCACTATAGAAAACATATAGTCCCTTGGCTTGAAAAAAAAAAGAAAAAAAATAGCTGTCAGAGATTGTGGTTACAGCCACTTTGCTTGTTCTTCAAGCCAATGGATTTTCCTTGTTATTCAATCCAAGGGACTATAAGTTTTCTATATAGAGGTTATGAATTGGGGCAGTTCTAATAGCATACTTCTTGTTTTGATCCAACTCTATTTTTAAGAGTTATGGGCTATTGTATTTTTCAATAAGGGATATGATCACCTTGCACTTGGTTGCAAGCTACTGCTGCAACCCTGATTCACCACTTACTAGATTGCAGCTACTGCTACAACCACAATTTAGAGCTTTAATATAGTAATTACTATGTGCCAGAGTTCATTCTTTACTATATTCTATTCACGTCATAGTTCTAATAAAACTATGACGACATTCAGTATTTATCTAGTAGGTTTCAGACAATGCGGTTCTAATGATGTACTTTTGTTTTGATCTGACTCTATTTTTAGGAGTTCTGGGTTTTTATATTTCTTAGCATTGGACGTGATCGTCTCTTACTAGGTTACTAGCTAGTGCTGCTACCCGGATTCACATATATAGCTATGAGAGGCAGTGTGGCCAAGTGGTCCAAGGCGCTGATGTTAGCCACCAGTCTCTTTGGAGGTGTAGGTTCAAATCTTACCGCTGGTATATGATTATGACGTCATTGATCAATCTTTAACGTGAAATATGCGGTTTTTCGTAAGAAAAATGATTCTATTTTAAAAATAATTTGTTTTAATTACAAAAAGTTTTTTAACCCCATTAATTTCCTTTAAAATGAGCCATTGAACAACTCTACAATGTTCCAGTGCCAAGCTATCTACGGAATATAAAGTTTTAATATAAATTTACCACAAACTGTTTGATTGGTTCAAAAATCAAATATCTTTGAAAAGACTGCAGTATGAAAAGACATCAAAAATGCAGTTTTTAGTGGAAAAATTTATTCTGTTTTAAAAATAGTTTGTTTTAGTTACAAAAGGTTTTTAACCCAATTAATTTCCTTTAAAATGAGCCATTGAACAACTCTCTACGATGTTCCAGTGCCAAGCTATCTGTGGAAAAGAAAGAAAGAAAAAAAAGATGCCGTTTAGGCAGAATGCTGTAGTAGCTGCCACTTTTCTGGATTTTCAAGGCAATATATTTCCCTTGCTGTTCAAGCCAAGGGGCAGAAAGTTTGCTATATATGGGTTCGGACAAGGCGGTTCTAATGGTGTACTTTTTGTTTTGATATGACTCTCTTTTTTAGGAGTTCTGGGTTTTTATATGTCTTACACTGGACGTGATCGTCTCTTACTAGGTTGCTAGCTACTGCTGCAACCCTGAAAAAAACTACATGGGGTTTTCAGACAAGGCGATTCTAATTGTATAGTTGACTGACACCATTTAAGATGAACTATATCAATCTCTTATATAACTACAGCTGCAACCCAGACTAGGTTTCTAGCTACTGCTGCAAACCAGTATAATATCCCTCCTTATGTTAAAATTGCAAATGGGAAAAAGCCTATGGCTTTTTCTTATTTGGAATAGTAAGAGACAAACTTCAAAGAATCAGCAGCTAACTAAGTCCAATTTGTGCCATGGTTTGTCCTTTACTAGGCTTCAGCCATCTCTAAAGCCATGCTACCAATGAAAGTTATATAATCCCTATTTATTATTAATGATTACTATGGTTACTATAATTACCATGAACTTTTTCATTGCTAGATGTAACAATTTCCTTTAAAATGAGCTATTATACAGCTCTCTATGAATTTCCAGTGCCCAGCTAGCTGAGGAGGTAAAAAGCGGAAAGAACAAAATATGCTGTTTGTGGAGAATATCGTGGTTAAAGTTAATTTTCTTGATTTTCAAGCCAATATATTTTCTTTGTTATTCAAGCCAAAAGACGGTAAGTTTGCTTCATAGAAGTTTTGGACAGTGCGGTTCTAATAGTGTATTTTTTGTTTTGATCTGAATCTTTTTTTAGGGGTATGGGTTACTTTAGTTTTTACTATGGGGCGTGATCGTCTCTTACTAGGTTGCTAGTTACCGCTGCAACCCAGATTTTTCTATTATAAAAAGCATGTAGACATAGTTATGTAAAATGAAGTAATTTTTGGGGATTTTACAAAAAAATTCGATTTGTCACCTGATGCTAGAATAACTCTTGAAAATTTTAAATCAAATATTATTTTTTAACTGCAAACTGCAAAAATATTTATGGTGTCAGAGCAATAGTTTTAATTTTTCAATTTAAACCTGAGAAATAGCTGAAAATTTAAATTAGTTTTGTTTTTTGTTAGGTTCTATTTACTCGACGCGTGGGTATTCTTATTTGAAATAAAGTAGTTTAAAAATGACATTCCCTCTGCTTTCTACTCCTACAAGCTATGCTCCTCCGGTGGCATTAGTGCCACCTGGACGAGATCCTACTCATATGGTGTGTCCACATTGTAATGCTGAAATTCATACGTCTATTAGAGAAGAACCAAGTCTCCTTGCCTGGATAAGCGGAGGCATTCTTGCTCTCATTGGATGTGTGTTTGGCTGCTGTTTAATTCCATGTTGTATTCCATCTTGCATGAATGTTGTTCATTCTTGCCCAAATTGCAAAGCCCATTTGGGAATCTTCAAGTCACATTAGAGATATTTGCAGAGGTACAGCTAAGGAGCCCTTTTCTAAATTTATTTTGGTTGTAAATTTCTGGATTTTCTATTTTGATCTGTAATAAAGAAGTCTTGGAACGGGAAAGGCCCCTTAAATGTATAGTGTTTGTGGTTTATTTCAGCTATATTCTATGAAACTTGCATGAACTGAAACTTACTTAGTCCCCATTTATATTGAACCTTATTGATTCTCTGTGTTCCTCAGAGAATTAGCCAGCTACAAAAGTTAAATAAATGTTCTTTTCTAGGTTTTAGCTATCTCCACAGCCATAATACCAATGAAGCTTGCGTAGCCTCCATTTATAACTGACTATAAGGATCCTTTATATAATTCATTGATTCAATGACTTTTAGGGCTAGTTTTTTCTTTTTTCGAAAATAAGGCAAATTTTCTCAGGATTGTAACTTTTGATGGGTAAGACTAAACTTGATGAAAATTTTTGCTTTATCATAATATAAATACTTTAGTCTTAACTATAGTTAAGTTTCCTATGCAAGTTAGTATAAGCAAGAAATAGTTCATCATTATAATGACGTCATATACACAATAGACCTCTTTTTCTTTTCCCTGTTGCATCAGTTACTATGAGATAGACTTCGTTCCTTAATGAAAGGTAGCTAAAAAGGTCCAATATACGCAGTCGTTAGTTCTTCTAATGGACTTATTTAAATATTATCTTTATTTAATCCATTTAATATAGGCTAGAGTTCGTTCTTTATTATAATAAATCAAATGTATGTAATGGGTTTTTATTCCAAAGATCACCTTTTAATGAAAAATTTTAATATATTGACCTTAATTATAACTGTACTAGCCTATACTCTATAGTTAAGTGGCCTATAAAATTTAGTATAGGCAAGAGGTCATTCTTTATTATAATTACTATGGATGAGAGATCGTTCTTTACTGTAAAAACAACACGGAAACATCATTGATCAATCTTTAACATGAAATTATAGTCTGACTTTAGTTACTATTGGCTGGAAGTTTGTTCTTTACTGTAAAAAATTCTCATTTACAGTATCGATCCTTTATGTAATAACCTATACTATAGTTAAGTGGCCTATATAATTTAGTATAGGCAAGAGGTCGTTCTTTATTATAAAATGTAATAAAAATAAATTGTTTTAATTACAAAAGGTTTTTAACCCCGTTAATTTCCTTCAAAATGAGCCATTGAACAACTCTCTACAATGTTCCAGTGCCATGCTATCTGTTGAATTACTAACCTATACTATAATTAAGTGGCGTATAAAATTTAGTATAGGTAAGAGGTCGTTCTTTATTATAATTTTTGTTTTGATCTGACTCCTTTGTTAGGAACTATGGGTTTTTATATTTCTTAACATTGGACGTGATCGTCTCTTTACTAGGTTGCTAGCTACCGCTGCAACCCGGATTCTTTGTTATAACTTATCGATACGCCTGGTCGGTTGAATACCTTTGCTTTTTCTTTTCAAGATACTATCTCTGTTGTTTGTGTAGTACTGTTTTTTTTAACTTGCGTGTAGCTTGCTTTGATCTAACCATTATCTAATTGTGAATGAGAACATTTACAGTTTTGACGCTTCTTATATTGTAACGTATTGACAAGAAACCATTTATGATGAGCTATATCGGTCCTTTATGTAATTTTATATTTCTTAACATTGGACGTGATCGTCTCTTACTAAGTTGCTAGCTACCGCTGCAACCCGGATACTTTATTATGAAATAAATTACAAACAGGAAAAAGCCTACGGCTTTTTCTTCTTTGGAATAGTAAGAGACGATCGTCAAATAATCAGGCAGCTAACTAGGATTATAATTTGTTCTTTAACATAAACTTCATTAATCGGATATTTTAATATATCCTATATGGTCTAGAGGTTGGGATAGCTCTCACCCAGTAGGCTTGAGTTCAATTTCTGTTTGGGAAATTTTTATTTATGATGATTTCTTAAGGAACATAATTAAAATTTCTTAATGTAATAAAAATAATTTGTTTTAATTACAAAAAGTTTTTAACCCCATTAATTTCCTTTAAAATGAGCCATTGAACAACTCTCTACGATGTTCCAGTGCCATGCTATCTGTTGAAGTACTAACCTATACTATAATTAAGTGGCGTATAAAATTTAGTATAGGCAAGAGGTCGTTCTTTATTATAACAACCCGGATATCATAAAACAATTAATTAGCTTTTTACACATATCTCATATGGTCTAGTGGTTTAGGATAGTTGGCTTTCAACCAATTGGCTTGGGTTCGAATCCCGGTGTGGGAATTATTTTTTAAAACAAAATCAGGTGAAATTAATTAGCTAATTTGACAAGACATAGGTAACTAAGGGCAAGAGTTCGTTCTTTACTATAAAACAGGCTCGGGTTCGATTCCCGGTGTGGGAAAATTTTTAACTCTATAATCTTCGAATATTTGAACCTTTTATAATTTATAATGATGTATAATATAAATACTGTAATCTTAACTATATATTAACTATAGTGAAGTTGCGTATGCAAGTTAGTATAGGGAAGAGTTCGATCTTTATTATAATTTTATATCAGTTACTATGGGAGAGAGATCGTTCTTTACTGTAATTTATTGTAAAATAATTTGTTTTAATTACAAAATTTTTAACCCCATTAATTTCCTTCAAAATGAGCCATTGAACATCTCTCTACAATATTCCAGTGCCATGCTATCTGTTGAATTACTAACCTATACTATAATTACGTGGCGTATAAAATTTAGTATATAGGTAAGAGGTCGTTCTTTATTATAACTACACAGAGAATTTTTTGCCAAATATTCAGTAGAACTAAACGAACTGTTTAAAACACAGTTAGAAATGCTTTTTTCTTGAGTCGGTGTTCCAGGAATTTGTTCTAAATCATTAGTCTTACAAACACATTTACTAATAACCCTAACAGGCTCGTTTTCGCCATAATTGAAAAACATTGCTTTTCCTTCGCTGTTGATAGGTATGCTTGTATATATATTTTTATTGCTGCTACATAAACTGCAATGCTCCTTCCAAAATAATATACGAATTTTCTAAGAAGTACGCCTCCGTATATTCACTGTGTTGTCGAACATTTTCCATTGCATCTATAAACTGTTCCGCAGTTGCCAATCCATACCTTGGAAGCTTTTCGTTAAACTGACAACATTTCTTTTGGATATTGCCATGAAGCTTTGCCAAAGCATTTCTAGCCGACTTTTCAACAGCATCCGCTCTTTCAAAGAGAATTTTAATCTGTAATTTCGAATACTTTTCGTGATCCCGATAAAACATGCGTAAAATGTTTCTCAATTTACAAAGATCAGCCTGCATTTTTGCCATCTTCTTGTATTTCTGAATGTAATTTTTCCCTTTGTCCTTATGCGTTCTTCGGTACAACCTCGCAGAGAATTTAATTTTTTCATTATAGCTTTTGTCACCCCAGTATCTACCCATTATTCTGGTAGCAACTTTTTTCTTATGTTTGTTTCGGTAATCTATATCGTTATCATACCGTTCCTTGCTCTTTTGTTTCGCTGTCTCAATTTTCCCTTCTCGATACCCCTGATCCGTAAGATACCTCTGTTTTGCTCTGTCATATTTCATTTTCTTAAATCCTGGATCACAAGACATCTTAGTAGCAATCCTTACGCGTGCTCGAGCTTTATTGCGTTTGGTGGCATTTTTATCTCTTTTAAATAAACTTTTCTTATATTTCAGGATGTTAGCTTTATTTTTTGTGTAGTAAAGTTTTCTATTAGTAGAAATTTGGATTGTTCTATTTTGATATTGTTTTTGGTTATTCTTTCTTTTTTTCCTTTCAAGTGAGACCATATTTTTTCAAGATTTAAAATTATTAAGCACACAAAATCCCGTGTCGAGTATCTAAAACCTAGCATAAAACAAAACTAATTTTAAAATTTTCAGGTATTTATCTTGTTTGAATTACAAAATTAGTATTATTGGTTAGACACCATAAATATTTTTGCAGTTTAAATAATAAGTTTAGTGATTCTGGACTGAAAACTAAAATAATTGCAATTATGAGACAATAATATGGAGATATGTACTTT
>JAPEVW010000373.1:45000-134000 GCA_027921565.1 Artemia sinica
GCGTATAAAATTTAGTATAGGCAAAAGGTGGTTCTTTATTATAGATCCTTTATGTAAGTTTCTAGCTACCGCTGCAACCCGGATAATAAACTGATTACAAACAGGAAAAAGCCTAAGGCTTTTTCTTCTTTGAAATAGTAAGAGACGAACCTCAAACAATCAAGTAGCTAACTAATTCCAATGTATGCAATTGTTTGTTATTCCAATGATCGTCTTTTCGATCATTATTATAATAAAATTACGAAAGAGTTCGATCTTTATTATAATAACTGGTATACGATTATGTTTGAAAGACTGCAGTGTGAAAAGACATCAAAAATGCAGTTTTTGGTGGAAAAATTTATTCTCTTTTAGAAATAATTTATTTTAGTTACTATAGATTTTTAACCCAATTAATTTCCTTTAAAATGAGCTATTGAACAACCCTCTACGATGTTCCAGTGCCAAGCTATCTGTGGAAAAGAAAAAGAAAAAAGAAAAAAATATCCCGTTTGTGGAGAATAACGTGGTAAAAGTCTATTTTCTTGATTTTCAAGCCAATATATTTTCTTTGTTATTCAAGCCAAAGGGCGGTAAGTTTTCTTTATAGAGGATTCGGACAAGGTGGTTCTAATGGTGTACTTTTTGTTTTGATCTGACTCTTTTTTTAGGAGTTGGGGGGTTTTATATTTCTTAACATTGGAGGTGATCGTCTCTTACTAGGTTGCTAGCTACCGCTGCAACCCGGAACCAATTTACAGTATCGATCCTTTATGTAAAAATTTTAATGTGAAATACCGTAACGAGTCAATTGAAGCAAGAGGAAAACCAAACTAATTTTATAACTTTCAGTTTTTTTCCGGGTTTAATTAAAAAATGAAAATTTTTGATCAGACACCATAACTATTTTTGCATTTTGCAGTTAGATAAAATTATTTAGTTTAAATTTTTCAGGAATTAATTTAGTTTTATTTGACAAAAAAAATCTTTTACAAGGAATCAGGCAGCTAACAAAGTCCAACTTATGCGATGGTATGTTCTTTGAATGATCGTCTTTTAATGTAACTTTATTGTAATTTTTAATGTAAACTAGCTTCCGCTGGAAGCAGGATTATATATTTTTTTTAGTGTATTAGTGAATTTAGTATCATGTCTTATATGTAACATATTTTTTATGCGTCTCTGATAGTGCAATGGTAATCATGCCCAGTTGTCACGCGGGTGACCAGTGCTCGATACCCCGTTGAAGGGAATTTTTAATATATTGACTTTAAATATAACTTTACAAGCTTATACTATAGTTAAGTGACCTATAAAAGTTATAGGGGCAAGAGTTCGTTCTTTATAATAAAATTTACAATTTAAAAAAGAAACTCAGTTTTCCTACCTCTTAGCTAAATATAATAGCTTTAATATAAATTAATAAAGGCAAGAGGTCGTTCTTTATTATAACTATAATCTTCGAACATTTGAACCTTTTATAATCTATAATGATGTATAATATAAATACTGTAATCTTAACTATAGTGAAGTTGCGTATGCAAGTTAGTATAGGGAAGAGTTCGATCTTTATTATATTTTTGCAGTTTACACAAGCTAATAAGAATATTAATTTATATAATTTATAAAGAATATAAATTAATATAGGTAAGAGGTCGTTCTTTATTATATTTTCTTATGTTTGTTTCGTTAATCTTCATCATTATCATACCGTTCCCTGCTCTTTTGTCTAGCCTGCTCAATTCTTGCTTCTCTGTAATGTTCATCATTACCATACCGTTCTTTTGCTCTCTCAATTATTACTTCTCGATACGCCTGGTCGGTTGAATACCTTTTTTTTGCTCTCTCAATTATTACTTCTCGATACACCTGGTCGGTTGAATACCTTTGCTTTTTTCTTTTCAAGTTACTATCTCTGTTGTTGGATACAAACAGGAAAAAGCTTACGGCTTTTTCTTCTTTTAAATAGTAAGAGACGAAATTCAAACAATCAAGTAGCTAACTAAGTCCAATGTATGGAATGGTTTGTTTATTTCAGTGATCGCCTTTTAATGTAAAAAAAGAAAAAAAGAAAAAAATATATCCCGTTTAGGCAGAATGTTGAAGTACCTGCCACTTTTCTTGATTTTCAAGCCAATATATTTCCCTTGCTGTTCAAGCCAAGGGACAGAAAGTTTACTATACAGGGGTTTCGGACAATGCGGTTCTACTGGTGTACTTTTTGTTTTGATCTAACTCCTTTTTTAGGAACTATGGGTTTTTATATTTCTTAACATTGGACGTGATCGTCTCTTACTAGGTTGCTAGCTACCGCTGCAACCCGGATGTAACTACACCTGGAACCACCATATATCAATTAGTATGAGAGAGAGATCGTTCTTTACTGTAAATGAAACAATAATATGCATATGGTTCTTAAATCATGCTGTTTTATAGTCCCATATGGTGTAGCGGATAGGATAGCTGGCTTTCATCTAGAAGGCCCGGGTTTGATTCCCGGTATTGGAAAATTTTTACTCTATAATCTTCGAACATTAGAAGCTCTAAACCTTTTATAATTTATAATGAACCACATCGATCCTTTATGCAATGTAACTACACCTGGAACCACCATATATCAGTTAGTATGGGAGAGAGATCGTTCTTTACTGTAAAAAAGCTCTGAAAGCTTAGAATTTATAATGAACCACATCGATCCTTTATGTAAATTAATAACTACTACATGAGATCCCCTTGATTGACACATTTATGATGAACAATGTCGATCCTTTATGTAAAAAGAAAACTATATCCCGTTTGTGGAGAATAACGTGGTTAAAGTCAATTTTCTTGATTTTCAAGCCAATATATTTTCTTTGTTATTCAAGCCAAAGGGCGGTATGTTTTCTTTGTAGGAGTTTCGGACAAGGCGGTTCTAATGGTGTACTTTTTGTTTTGATCTGACTCTTTTTGTAGGATTTAGGGGTTTTTATATTTCTTAACATTGGACGTGATCGTCTCTTACTAGGTTGCTAGCTACCGCTGCAACCCAGAAAAACCAATACTATAGTTAAGTGGCCTGTAAAATTTAGTATAGGCAAAAAGTCGTTCTTTGTTATAACTTATCGATACGCCTGGTCGGTTGAATACCTTTGCTTTTTCTTTTCAAGATACTATCTCTGTTGTTTGTGTAGTACTGTTTTTTTAACTTGCGTGTAGCTTGCTTTGATCTAACCATTATCTAATTATGAATGAGAACATTTACAGTTTTGACGCTTCTTATATTGTAACGTATTGAAAAGAAACCATTTATGATGAGCTATATCGGTCCTTTATGTAATGCTAGCTACCGCTGCAACCCGGACTAATTCCAAAGGTATGCAATTTTTGTTATTCCAATGATCGTTTTTTATTGTAGCTAGGTTTCAGCCATCTCTACAGCCATGATACTATTGGAAATTACATAATCCCTATTTATGTTATAGTTAACATGGGCAAGGTGTCGTTCTTTATTGTATAATTTTTTCATTATAGCTTTTGTCACCCCAGTATCTACCCATTATTCTGGTAGCAACTTTTTTCTTATGTTTGTTTCGGTAATCTTCATCATTATCATACCGTTCCCTGCTCTTTTGTCTAGCCTGCTCAATTGTTGCTTCTCTATAAAGTTTTATCATTGTGATAACGCTCCTTGATCTTTTGTTTAGCCTGCTCAATTCTTGCTTCTCTGTAATGTTCATCATTACCATATCGTTCCTTGATCTTTTGTTTGGCTGTCTGAATTTTTGCATGTCTATAATCTTCATCATTGTGATAACACATCTTGCTGTTTTGTTTGATTACTTCTCGATACGCCTGGTCGGTTGAATACCTTTGTTTTGCTCTCTCAATTATTACTTTTCGATACACCTGGTCGGTTGAATACCTTTGCTTTTTTCTTTTCAAGTTACTATCTCTGTTGTTTGTGTAGTACTCTTTCTTCAACTTGCGTATAGCCTGCTTTGATCTAACCATTATTCTAATCAAGAATGAGAGAATTTTCAGTTTTTTCTTTCCTTATATACTAATTATGACGTCACTCTATTCACGTCATAGCTCTAATATAAAACTATGATGACGTTCATTATTTATCTAGTAGGGTTTCAGACCAGGTATTTCTAATGATGTACTTTTGTTTTGATCTGACTCTATTTTTAGGAGTTTTGGGTTTTTATATTTCTTAGCATTGGACTGATCGTCTATTACTAGGTTGCTAGCTACTGCTGCAACCCAAATTCACATATATATTTATTTATGAGAGGCAGCCTGGCTGAGTGGTCCAAGGCACTGGTGTTAGCCACCAGTCTCTTCAGAGGCGTGGGTTCAATTCTTACCGCTGGTATACGATTATGTTTGAAAGACTGCAGTGTGAAAAGACATCAAAATGCAGTTTTTGGTGGAAAAATCCCGTTTAGTATACTGGAAACAAAGAAAAGAGAAAAAAATACCCCGTTTAGGCAGAATGTTGTAGTAGCTGCCACTTTTCTTGATTTTTTAGTACTGATTTTTTAACTTGTGTGTAGCTTGCTTTGATCTAACCATTATGTATTCATGAATGAGACCATTTACAGTTTTGACGTTTCTTATATAGTAATTATGACGTCACTGCATTAAAAAAACAGTTTTTATTGGAAAAATTTATTCTCTTTTAGAAATAATTTATTTTAGTTACTATAGATTTTTAACCCAATTAATTTCCTTTAAAATGAGCTATTGAACAACCCTCTACGATGTTCCAGTGCCAAGCTATCTCTGGATACAAAAAAGAAAAAAAAAAAGAAAAAAATATCTCGTTTGGGGAGAATAACGTGGTTAAAGTCAATTTTCTCGATTTTCAAGCCAATATATTTCCCTTGCTGTTCAAGCCAAGGGACAGAAAGTTTCCTATACAGGGGTTTCGGACAAGGCGGTTGTAATGGTGTACTTTTTGTTTTGATCTGACTCCTGCTTTAGGAGCTATGGGTTTTTATATTTCTTAACATTGGACGTGATCGTCTCTTACTAGGTTGCTAGCTACCGCTGCAACCCGGATATTTCTTATATAGTAATTATGACGTCACTGCATCAAAAATACAGTTTTTATTGGAAAAATTTATTCTCTTTTAGAAATAATTTATTTTAGTTACTATAGATTTTTAACCCAATTAATTTCCTTTCAAATGAGCTATTGAACAACCCTCTACGATGTTCCAGTGCCAAGCTATCTGTGGAAAAGAAAAAGAAAAAAAAAAAAAAAAAAAAAAATATCCCGTTTGGGGAGAATAACGTGGTAAAAGTCTATTTTCTTGATTTTCAAGCCAATATATTTTCTTTGTTATTCAAGCCAAAGGGCGGTAAGTTTCCTTTATGGAGGATTTGGACAAGGCGGTTCTAATGGTGTACTTTTTGTTTTGATCTGACTTTTTTTTTAGGAGCTACGGGTTTTTATATTTCTTAACATTGGAGGTGATCGTCTCTAACTAGGTTGCTAGCTGCCGCTGCAACCCGGATTGCTAGCTACCGCTGCAACCCGGATAATAAATTGCTAGCTACCACTGCAACCCGGATTGCTAGCTACCGCTGCAACCCGGATAATAAATATTGATAAATATATAAATAAATAATAAATAAGTATCTATTATAATAATTTGTAATTTATATATAAAATATATAAATATAATGCAATATATATACAATAAATAAATATTCATTACTATAAATAATAGTTTATTTACAAATTATATAATTAAATGGAAAATATTATTCTATCTTCTATAATATAGTAAAAAGGAAAAGAAGACACTGGTTAAATATACTCCGTTCTCAATTACACTCAGGTCTTGTGAATTAAGGGGCAGCAACACTACCCTTATTTATGTTGATATCTCGAAGCTTTAAGATTAACTTCATTATCCAATGCAGTCTTTGCTTGTTTTCAGTGTTTCTAAGTAATTTATGTGTTAAGTAATGATCGTTTGGATTTTTGATACCGGTTTTTACTTTACATTGAAATACTGTTTTTTAATGAAAGATTTTCTAGAGGATGTTTCAAAACAAAATTAAAGAGTGATCATGGTTACATAATCAAATAAAACGAGCAAAAATGCAGTCGCATGACAAGTCAAAATCAAAACGAACAGAAATTACATAGATGAATCCTAAAACAAACAGAAAGTCTATCTAAAAAAAACAGGCAGATATTACTAGAATAAATGGAACCTAAAACCAGCAGAAACTGAAATGAATAAAACTAATGTTGAATAAAATTAAACTAAAATTCTTTCAATGTTGCGTGATCGCAAACAATCTGTCATCGGTCGGGCCACAAGTTTTTTGGCCCATTTCTAGACCCAATTTTCGAGCAAACCATTGTTTTTTTTTCTTTGTGCATCGGGGCTCCTTGGCCCAATTACTTACGGATAATATAAATTTCAAGTTGATACGAAATGAATTTTTAGCCTCTTTTAGAAGGGGTCAGGTCCCCAGCCTTAATTTTTTCTTACTAGGTTCGTTGAGGATAAAAGTTCAAACCGTTTAGAAAAAGCGTTTGGTCTATTTTTGTGCTCCCCAAGATCCTCCTATATAATAAATATTTAAAATCAGCAAAAAAATCTGATTTTTTGATGCATCTATTGATATTAAAATTATGTATTTTAGAGTTACAGTTACTCTTGAGACGATTCGCTCCTACTACAACAGTTCGTTACGACGAACTGTTTGACTATTTCATTTTTACTATGGGGTGTGATCATCTCATACTACGTTGCTAGCTACTGCCGCAACCCCGATAGGGTGCAATCTACTGCTGCAACCTGGATTCCAGTTACTAAGGGCTATAGTTCGCCCTTTACTGTAATTTCTTAACATTGGACGTGATCGTCTCTTACTAGGTTGCTAGCTACCACTGCAACCCGGATTAGTATGGGCGAGAGTTCGCTCTTTACTGTAAATTTAATTTTAGTATTAACTATACCAATAGTTTATATAACTGTATAGTTACTACAGGCAAGAGTTTGTTCTTTATTATAATTCTGATTAACTATATCGGTATTTTATGTAAGTTGCTAGCTACCGCTGCAACCCGGATAATAAACTGATTACAACAGGAAAAAGCCTACGGCTTTTTCTTATTTGAAATAGTAAGAGACGAACCTCAAACAATCAAGTAGCTTTTCAAATAATCGTATTTTAATGTAATTTAACCCCATAAATTTCCTTCAAAATGAGCCATTGAACAATTCTCTACAATGTTCCAGTGCCATGGTATCTGTTGAATTACTAACCTATACTATAATTAAGTGGCGTATAAAATTTAGTATAGGTAAGAGGTCGTTCTTTATTATAATTCCTTATGTAATAAAATTGTGAAAAACACACCGAGCCTTGGCTATTCTATTTTTAACATCTTCTCTGATCTCTCCGTCTTTACTATTAAAAAATCAAATGTAACCTCATACTTGAACTATACCAAATACCCCTTTTTCTATTCTCTGTTGCATCAGTTACTATGAGATAGACTTCGGTCCTTACTGTAACTTTCCTTATATACTAATTATGACGTCACTCTATTCACGTCATAGCTCTAATATAAAACTATGATGACGTTCATTATTTATCTAGTAGGGTTTCAGACAAGGTATTTCTAATGGTGTACTTTTGTTTTGATCTGACTCTATTTTTAGGAGTTTTGGGTTTTTATATTTCTTAGCATTGGACTGATCGTCTCTTACTAGGTTGCTAGCTACTGCTGCAACCCAAATTCACATATATATTTATTTATGAGAGGCAGCCTGGCCGAGTGGTCCAAGGCACTGGTGTTAGCCACCAGTCTCTTCAGAGGCGTGGGTTCAATTCTTACCGCTGGTATACGATTATGTTTGAAAGACTGCAGTGTGAAAAGACATCAAAATGCAGTTTTTGGTGGAAAAATTTATTCTCTTTTAGAAATAATTTATTTTAGTTACTATAAATTTTTAACCCAATTAATTTCCTTTAAAATGAGCTATTGAACAACCCTCTACGATGTTCCAGTGCCAAGCTATCTCTGGATACAAAAAAAGAAAAAAAAAGAAAAAAAAAGAAAAAAAAATATCCTGTTTAGGCAGAATGTTGTAGTAGCTGCCAATTTTCTTGATTTTCAAGCCAATATATTTCCCTTGCTGTTCAAGCCAAGGGACAGAAATTTTACTATGCAGGGGTTTCGGACAAGGCGGTTCTAATGGTGTACTTTTTGTTTTGATCTGACTCTTTTTTTAAGAACTATGGGTTTTTATATTTCTTAACATTGGACGTGATCGTCTCTTACTAGGTTGCTAGCTACCGCTGCAACCCGGATTCTTTGAAAGAGACGAATGTCAAACAATCAAGTAGCTAATTAGGTCCAATGTATGTAATGGTTTGTTATTCCAATGATCGTCTTTTAATGTGAGTTTTCAAAGCGTGTTTTTTCACTTTTTAGTTACTATGGGCTCTGGTTCGCCTTTCACTAGGTTTTGCCATCTACAGCAATTATGATTTTCCAAAACATATTTAAAACTTTTAGTTACTATATGCTTCGGTTTGTCTTTCACTTGATTGCAGCTATAGCTACAACTATCATTTAGAGCTCGTTCTTTACTATATAAAAATACTAAACTTTTCAGTTAGTAAAGCCTGAAGTTCATTCTTTATTATAAAATAAATTACAAACAGGAAAAAGCCTACGGTTTTTTCTTCTTTGGAATAGTACGAGACGATCCTCAAATAATCAGGCAGCTAACTAGGTTTATAATTTGTTCTTTAACATAAAACTTCATTAATCGGATATTTTAATATATCCTATATGGTCTAGAGGTTGGGATAGCTCTCACCCAGCAGGCTTGAGTTCAATTTCCGTATGGGAAATTTTTACTTATGATGATTTCTTAAGGAAAATAATTAAAATGTCTTAATGTAATAAAAATAATTTGTTTTAATTACAAAAGGTTTTTAACCCCATTAATTTCCTTTAAAATGAGCCATTGAACAACTCTCTACGATGTTCCAGTGCCATGATATCTGTTTATATTACAAACAGGAAAAAGCCTACAGCTTTTTCTTCTTTGAAATAGTAAGAGACTAGCCTAAAACAATCAAGTAGCTAACTAAGTCAAATGTATGTATTGGGTTTTTATTCCAATGACCGTCTTTTAGTTAAAAATTTTAATATATTGACCTTAAATATAACTGTACTAGCCTATACTATAGTTAAGTGGCCTATAAAATTTAGTATAGGCAAGAGGTCGTTCTTTATGATAAAAAAAAAATCAAGTATTTGGATTCGTTGATGACGATCGGATGGTTGCACATATTTTAGAAAACACCAATAAAAAATCCTAATCTATCAACTAATTTTCTTGGTGGAGTGAGTTTTACCAACAATTTTCCGGATCCAGATAGATTCCCAGAGGAAATACGCATGGAGCTCCATCTCCCTGGACATTTTCCACTACAGAGTAATTTTGATGACGAACAAATATTAAGACCCAATATTAGCAAATATTACGCAACTCCACCAGGGGAAGAAGCAAGATACGGGACATATCATGATTATTACCGAAGGGGATTTCTTACTTTACAACATGTTGTATCATCTTCTATTATTAAACAAATTTCAGGTGCTAACATGTCATCAGTGGATCTACAAATGCAGCGATTTCCCCACCCAAGTTACGATATAGACGCTTTTACAATAGTTTTAAAAAAATTTTGGATTTATTTATATTGCTGACTTTTATCTATCCTGTCTTGAACACCACTAAAAATATTGTCATTGAAAAGGAAGCTGGATTGAAGGAGTCAACCAAAGATATGGGTCTTCCTAATTGGTTGCATTGGACCGCATGGTTTACAAAGTCCTTTATGTTCTTCCTAATTATAATTACCTTTAGTACAGATAGTCTCGATCCAAAGGTTTCAAAATACAAAAGCCTCAAATCCATACATAAAATCTGATTTTATGGCTAGAAAACACACAACAATCTGCGAAAATTTCATGGGCCAACAGCTAAATAATCTTTCCTTGGGCTATAAAATAGCCATCTAAATGAGGCTTAAATCTCGAGTTATGTCATCTACGTTGATTACATATCCACACAACCTGGATGACATACTATACACCTTCTTTGAGGTAGAATAGAGTCCGGATGTTGACTACAGAAAGCTAGTCTACAGTTTCTACAAATATGAACAGGCTCTTCACTGCAGAAAAAACAACAATTTTTCTTTTCATTACAACTCAGGGCATATCTGAGTGTCCTATGGGCTAATCTGATTCTATACCTTCGTAATCCAGTATCAGAAGTAAGAGTCATTCCTAATTCATTTTTTTTGCTGCATATAGTCCTCTGCATATCGAATAACAAAGATCCCACAGCTGCTAGGATCTTCTTGTGGCTGTGTCTTTATATCTGAAAGATCTAACAAAGTCTTCTTAATTGACGACAAGAGCTGCATTAAAGTGAAAAGCGCTTTATAGCATGCCTTGATTGTCATATTTGGCAAGCTATTTAACAAAAATATTTTGCATTCTCTTAAATCACATATTATTAAAAGAAAATGTTCACGATAAAGTAGAGGGAGAAAAATTAAGTCGGTTTCTTCAGGCATTTCTGTTAAAATTGCTTTAAGACCCCTTAATTCTGAGTCCCGTAAATTTTTTGATTCGAAAGTTCTCAATAAAACACTTGCTTTATCAGCATGAATCACAACCGAATTCCAATATTCTTCATACCTTCTGAAATTAATAAAAAGTAAATAAGAGACTGTATTTTGATCAAGACGACCCTGTTTACCACTCATCAGAAGAGTTTCAAAATCTTGAAACGACAACGGAAAGCTTTGACTTAGCTGCCATGAGCTTTGAAAGTTGCCAATAGAGAAACAAATTTTATCTCTCAGATATTGCAACTTTCTTTTATCAGAGACAGTTCCACTTGCAACATCAAGTTTCAACCCAAACATTTTATTAAAGCACTTGATAAAATTTTCAATGTAAGGTAGATCATACACATCAAAATACACATCAGAATCAAATCTTTTAAACAAATACATTACTGAATCTATTTCAGATTTTTTAAAAATAAAGTTGTATCTAAAATACAACCCAGTTCAAACAGTTCATGGTAACAAACTAGTGTATCAAATCACAAATAACACCTAAAATTCAACTAAGGCTCAAACTTTTCATATTTAATCTTAATTTTTTTGAATTGTTGTAAACCGTTATTAAAATATATGGAAATAGTTTTGCAGTTAGCAGATTTTCCATTTATAAAACCTTCGAAATAGACTCTTCTATATATGAAAATTTAACATTTTTCATCGTTTTCACAAAATTAGGACTCGCAATGGTAGCGAGCAGCCAAATAAGAGACGGTCACGTACTATACTTCTATTAATAACTATTCGACTGACACCATTTATGATGAACTATATCGATCCTTTATGTAATCTAATATAAAACTATGATGACATTCATTATTTATCTAGTAGGGTTTCAGACAAGGTAATTCTAATGATGTACTTTTGTTTTGATCTGACTCTATTTTTAGGAGTTTTGTTATATTTCTTAGCATTGGACTGATCATCTCTTACTAGGTTGCTAGCTACTGCTGCAACCCAAATTCACATATATATTTATTTATGAGAGGCAGCCTGGCCGAGTGGTCCATGGCACTGGTGTTAGCCACCAGTCTCTTCGGAGGCGTGGGTTCAAATCTTACCGCTGGTATACGATTATGTTTGAAAGACTGGAGTGTGAAAAGACATCGAAAATGCAGTTTTTGGTGGAAAAATTTATTCTCTTTTAGAAATAATTTATTTTAGTTACAAAAGGTTTTTAACCCAATTAATTTACTTTAAAATGAGCTATTGAACAACCCTCTACGATGTTCCAGTGCCAAGCTATCTGTGGAAAAGAAAAAAAAAAAAAAAAGAAAAAAATATCCCGTTTGGGGAGAATAACGTGGTTAAAGTCAATTTTCTTGATTTTCAAGCCAATATATTTCCCTTGCTGTTCAAGCCAAGGGACAGAAAGTTTCCTATACAGGGGTTTCGGACAAGGCGGTTCTAAAGGTGTACTTTTTGTTTTGATCTGACTCCTTTGTTAGGAACTATGGGTTTTTATATTTCTTAACATTGGACGTGATCGTCTCTTACTAGGTTGCTAGCTACTGCTGCAACCCGGATTGCTAGCTACCGCTGCAACCCGGATTATTTCTTAACATTGGAAGTGATCGTCTCTTACTAGGTTGCTAGCTACCACTGAAACCCGGATTATATAAAAAACCTAAATTGACAAAAACCATTTATGATGAAATATATCGGTCCTTTATGTAATTTTCCTTGCTGTTCAAGCCAAGGGACAGAAAGTTTCCTATTCAGGGGTTTCGGACAAGGCGGTTCTATCGGTGTACTTTTTGTTTTGATCTGACTCCTCTGTTAGGAACTATGGGTTTTTATATTTCTTAACATTAGACGTGATCGTCTCTTACTAGGTTGCTAGCTACTGCTGCAACCCAGATAGTATAGGCAAGAGGTCGTTCTTTATTATAAGGTATACGATTATGTTTGAAAGACTGCAGTGTGAAAAGACATCAAAAATGGAGTTTTTGGTTGAAAAATTCATTCTCTTTTAGAAATAATTTATTTTAGTTACTACAGATTTTTAACCCAATTAATTTCCTTTAAAATGAGCCATTGAACAACTCTCTACGATGTTCCAGTGCCAAGCTATCTCTGGATACAAAAGAAAAAAAAAGAAAAAATATCCCGTTTAGGCAGAATGTTGCAGTAGCTGCCACTTTTCTTGATTTTCAAGCCAATATATTTCCCTTGCCGTTCAAGCCAAGGGACAGAAAAGTTTCCTATACAGGGGTTTCGGAAAAGGCGGTTCTAATGGTGTACTTTTTGTTCTGTTAGGAACTATGGGTTTTTATATTTCTTAACAATGGACGTGATCGTCTCTTACTAGGTTGCTAGCTACCGCTGCAACCCGGATCTTACTAGGTTGCTAGCTACCGCTGCAACCCGGGTTTCTAATTGATTAAAAAAGATTAGAAATCTAATTGATTTCTTCTTTGAAATAGTAAGAGACTAGCCTCAAACAATCAAGTAGGTAACTAAATCAAATTTATGTAATGAGTTTTTATTCCAATGATCGTCTTTTAATGGAAAATCTTAATGTATTGACCTTAAACATAACTGTACTAGCCTATACTCTATAGTTAAGTGGCCTATAAAATTTAGTATAGGCAAGAGGTCGTTCTTTATTATACTCTTACTAGGTTGCTAGCTACCGTTGCAACCCAGAATAAAAAATTACAAAAAGGTTCTTAGCCCCATTAATTTCCTTTAAAATGAGCTATTAAACAACTCTCTACGATGTTCCAATGCCAAGCTATCTGTGGAATTACTAAACCTATACTATAATTAATTGGCGTATAAAATTTAGTATAGGCAAGAGGGCGTTCATTATTTACTCTCAAAGAATCAGGCAGCTAACTAAGTCCAATGTATGCAATGGTTTGTTCTTCTAGTTATCGTCTTTTAATATAAAACATGTACAAAGATGTATATTAACCAATTTAATATCATGACTTATATATTATTTATATATTATAAGTCTCTGATAGTACAGTGGTCACTATGCCTGTTTGTCATGCAGAAGACCTGGGTTCGATTCCCCGTCAGAACTTTTTTAATATATTGAATTTAAAGTAGTATCTCTTAAATTTAAAATTTAAAAAAGAAACTCAGTTTCCCTACCTCTTAGCTAAATATATTAACTTTAATATAAATTAATAAAGGCAAGAGGTCGTTCTTTATTATAACCACGTCGATCCTTTATGTAATATCCAATAATTGTCTTTTAACCCTAGAAAGGTAAGCTTCCCAAAAAGTTACGTAGATGGTAAGCTTTCGTAAAAATTACTACTTGCAGAAACATTGACTTTTAAAAACTCATCACTTAAGTATATTTTAAAAATAAGTGGGAATTATCAAAAACAGATCTTCAGATAATGTTTTACACAGCACAAAAGGTTGCTTTCATTTCTTGGAGTCACATGGTATGCATGACTTCGCACGGTGTTCACCGCAGAATGGTTTTTTGCAGTGGTTGCAAAAATTGGTAGTCATTCGGCGAATGCGCGCTGGGCAAAGGCTGCAGGTCGTTCTTCTCCCTTCCACAGACGTTCCTGAATGTATTTCACCTGTCACCTCCATTGTTTGACTGATATCGAGTCTGATCGAGCGCTGCAAAGTGGGGGTTTCTAAGCGAGTGGTCATATGCGGCTGGGTCAACTCTTTGAACAGAACATTCATGAAATCCTTTCGTGAAAGTGGTCTTCCACCAGATTTGGAGATATTGAAGGAGTAGATGACATAACTGTTGATACACGCGATGTTGATTAGCCCATAAAACATGCACATGGGCCACCTGTTGGTCTTCCGAGCCGCTGACATTGAACTACACATTTGGTCAAATGTGTCTACACTGCCTTTGGTGTTATTGTAGTACTCAATGATCTCAGGCTTCTTGCTTGGATACGTGATACTGGTACCCTCATGGCAAGTTGAAAGAAGCAGGACCATTTTTGATGGCTTAGGAAGATAAGACACTAGAGTCAGCTCCCGATCGAAACAGAACATTGAGGTTCCTGTGATTCTCCCTTTGCTTACAAGCAGCTCTTTCGGAATTTCACTCTTGTTTTTTCGTACTGTACCAACTGTAGTCAGTCGATACGGTTCTTTCAGTAGTTCTGCTTCAAACGGAATCGATGTAAACCAGTTGTCAGTCGTGAAATTTCTATTTGTCCCCCAGTTAGGTCTTTGTGAGCTCTCGCACATAGTATGGTCCTAGTGGAAATCCGTCAGTCCTTGTCGCCTTTCCCAAATATGGCATTGCATTCACCATGTACTTTGTTCCAACGTCGCACATCCTGACAATCTTAAGTCCGTACTTGCTAGGTTGTTGGGAATATACATTCTAAAAGCACAGCGTCCACGGAATCCTAAAAGCTGCTCGTCGATAGTGACGTTGATTCCTGGGCGAAAATGTTCTTTGCAGCTCTGTATGATCAATTCCCACGTTTCCCTTATAGGTGCAAACGGATCATGTTTTCTTCGTTCTTCCCGACTATTTTTGTCATCGAACCGCAAACAATTGACCAAGAATCTGAAGGGCTGACAGCTCATGGTGGCATGGTATGCAGAGCCACTCAATTGGGTGTCAAACAGCTCCTCGGTCGAAAGATGCCCATCTTTGAGTGAGCCTGAGAGAATGAGGGTACCAACTAGGGCCCTAACTTCTATCTCAGTCGTTGCAGCAGTGGTTGCACTTTGCTGTGAATACGAGTCTTTCTTCCTCACTATTTTCTCGTTCCTATGTTTCGTTATTTTCTCGAAGCCAGCGTTTGAATAAAACAGGTGAAATGCTGACAGTTCACTTTTGGCCGCTTTTGCATCGCCACTTACAGGACCAGCTACACCTCTGATAATGTTTCTCGCCTTTGCCTTGTTAGGTCTGGACGGCGGGACAGCCGACCATCGATGACCATTCTTTCCTTTCAAAGAGTTTTTCCTTGGAATGACAATATGTTCGTCCCCTGGCAGCTGAGAGGATAGAGGAGGGTCGTCATCGGTCTCATTTGACGATTCAGGAGACGTAGGACCTTCAGCAACGGTTTTTTTACGCCTCGAATACGGCTGGCTTAAACTCACTGTAGTAGAAAGGTTTTCATCAGGGCTGCTATATTCGTTCTCGTCTGGAGGAAAATAGTCATCATCGGAATCTTTGCTATTAGAAATGTCAAGGATTTCCTGGTCCTCCTCATCGTCTGTAAAAGAATCCTCTGCTGCTTCACCATCTTCTGATTCAAGCAGACGCAGGATTTCCGCATCTGAAAGCCGTCGCGAAGTCATTCTGCAAAAAGAAAAATTTTTGCTGCTCATTTGTTAAATCAGAAAATAGCCAAATTCAGCATTTTCATGTGCTATTTCCTCACGGAATTTGCTACGAAGCTTGTCAACAACGTTAAAAAAAACTGATCTAACCTCATTGTCCGAAGAAGCTTACTAATTACCAAGTTTTGATCAAAAAATCCCCTTTCCTGAAATAGGTGAAAAAGTTACGTAGATGGTAAGCTTTCGTAAATTTTACCACTCACCCTTAATATCTCCCCAACCGGTTCAGATAATAAAACCTCGGTGACGGCACAAGAACTGGCTAGTCATAATATTAGCATATCGGGGAGGTCGGTTCGCGCAATGCATCCGTTTCCATGGCAACCGCGAAAAAGTGTTTTTGCGTCGTAAAATTTACGAAAGCTTACCCTTCTAGGGTTAATGTAATCCCTTTGGAGGCGTGGGTTCAAATCTTACCGCTGGTATACGATTAGGATTTATGTACAAAAATCAAATATCTTTGAAAAGACTGCGGGTATAAAAAGACATCAAAAATGCAGTTTTTAGTGGAAAAATTTATTCTCTCTTAGAAATAATTTATTTTAGTTACAAAAGATTTTTAACCCAATTAATTTACTTTAAAATGAGTCATTTTTATATTTCTTAACATTGGACGTGATCGTCTCTTACTAGGTTGCTAGCTACCGCTGCAACCCGGATCATTGTGATAACACATCTTGTTGTTTTGTTTGATTACTTCTCGATACGCCTGGTCGGTTGAATACCTTTGCTTTTTTCTTTACAAGATGTTGTCTCTTTTTTTTATAGTACTGTTTTTTAAATTACGTATAATAACTCGCTAAAAGGCATCTAATTACAAAACAAGAAATAATATTTTCATCTAATTAAAACTTCTTATGACTCGTATCGAGTATCCATAACCTAACAAAAAGTAAAACTAATTTTTCAATTTTCAGGTTTTTTGTTAGTTTGAATGAAAAGATTAAAATTATTGCTCAGATATCATAAATATTTTTGCAGTTTACATAATAACTTTAGCGATTCTAAACTGAAAAACTAACTCAGTCCAATATATGCAATGGTGTGCTTATCTAATGATCGTCCTTTAATATAAACTATGGACTAAAGTTCGTTCTTTAATGTAATTTTGGGCAAGGCGGTTTCTAATAGTACACTTCTTATTTTGATCTGAATTTTTTTTTGGGGAGTTATGGGTTTTTATATTTCTTAACATTGGAGGTGATCGTCTCTTACTAGGTTGCTAGCTACCACTGCAACCTGGATTACTCTATTACAAACAGGAAAAAGCCTATGGCTTTTTTCTTAATTTGAATAGTAAGAGACGACCTGGCTACAACCTACGATTATGGCATATTGATCAATCTTTAACATTAATTATAATCTTATTTTAGTTACTATGGGCTGGAAGTTTGTTCTTTACTGTAATTTGATTTATGTCTAATATTCATGTAAACATCTTTAATTCTCTGTTAATAACAAAGGTTCGTAGCTCAGAGGTAGAGCAATTGACTGCAGATCGATAGGTCACCGGTTCGAATCCGGTCAGACCCTTATTTTTCAGAAAATAATTATGGTTTAAAATCTATTAACTGGTCTTTTGCCAAAAACAAGATTTTAATTTATGTCTAATATTAATCATTAAGGAAAATTCATCATCTATATAATGATTTCTTATAATGTTAATGTAATTTTATTTCTAGCTCTCTACAACGAGTTTGACAAGAATTGTATTTACTAAAAAAATCCCTTTGCAAGAATAAGAGAATGAATAAAGATTAAGTAGGGTATGGGGATCGATCTCACGACTCCAGACACAGCTAATTCTCTTACAATGCCATACCTAATTTAGTATAGCCAAGAGGTCGTTCTTTATTATATAATCTATAATGATGTATAATATAAATACTGTAATCTTAACTATAGTGAAGTTGCGTATGCAAGTTAGTATAGGGAAGAGTTCGATCTTTATTATAAAACCCGGATAACTAAGTCCAATGCATGCAATGGTTTTTATTACAAAGATTGTCTTTTAATGTAACAATTTCCTTTTTACTATGGGGCGTGATCGTCTCTTACTAGGATGCTAGTTCCGTCACAACCCGGATTCCAGTTACTATGGGCTATATAGTTCGTCCTTTAATGTAAAAACCACCATATATCGGTTACTATGGGCGAGAGATCGTTCTTTACTGTTCATTTATAATGAACTATATCACTCCTTTATGTAAGTTTCTAGCTATCACTGCAGCCCGGATAATAAACTGATTACAAACAGGAAAAAGCCTACGGCTTTTTCTTCTTTGAAATAGTAAGAGACGAACCTCAAACAATCAAGTTGCTAACTAATTCCAATGTATGCAATTGTTTGTTATTCCAATGATCGTCTTTTAATGTAAACGTAGAAAATGGATTCTATTTAATTTTTTTTTTTAATTACAAAAAACTTTTTAACCCCATTGATTTCCTTTAAAATGAGCCATTGAACAACTGTCTATGATGTTCCAGTGCCAAGCTATCTGTGGAATTACTAATCTATACTATAATTAAGTGGCGTATAATTGTATTTAAAATGAGCCATTGAACAACTCTCTACGATGTTCCAGTACCATGCTATCTGTTGAATTACTAACCTATATTACAATTAAGTGGCGTGTAACATTTAGTATAGGCAAGAGGTCGTTCTTTATTATAATTTTTGCAGTTTACATAATAATTTTAGCGATTAAGCCAAAAAAGAAAATTTTGGTTCCAGGAGTTTCGGTTACTATTGAGACAAGTAGCTATTATTACTATAGAGTTCATTACATGGACTGTTTTATTGCTTCAAAATTCAAATATCTTTGAAAAGACTGCAGTATGAAAATACATCAAAAATGCAATTTTTTTGACAAAATTGATTCTACTTTAAAAGTATTTTTTTTTAAATACAAAAGTGACTAGATGTTGCAATTTCCTTTAAAATGAGCTATTATACAGCTCTCTATGATTTTCCAGTGCCCAGCTAGCTGAGCAGAAAGAAAAAGCGGAAAGAAAAAAATATCCCGTTTGTGGAGAATAACGTGGTAAAAGTCAATTTTCTTGATTTTCAAGCCAATATATTTTCTTTGTTATTCAAGCCAAAGGGAGGTAAGTTTCCTTTATAGAGGATTCGGACAAGGCGGTTCTAATGGTGTACTTTTTGTTTTGATCTGACTCTTTTTTTAGGAGTTGGGGGGTTTTATATTTCTTGACATTGGAGGTGATCGTCTCTTACTAGGTTGCTAGCTACCGCTGCAAACCCGGATATTTTAGCACTGATTTTTTAACTTGCGTGTAGCTTGCTTTGATCTAACCATTATGTATTCATGAATGAGACCATTTACAGTTTTGACGTTTCTTATATAGTAATTATGACGTCACTGCATCAAAAATACAGTTTTTATTGGAAAAATTTATTCTCTTTTAGAAATAATTTATTTTAGTTACAAAAGGTTTTTAACCCAATTAATTTCCTTTAAAATGAGCTATTGAACAACCCTCTACGATGTTCCAGTGCCAAGCTATCTCTGGAGACAAAAAAAGAAAAAAAAAAATATCCCGTTTGGGGAGAATAACGTGGTAAAAGTCTATTTTCTTGATTTTCAAGCCAATATATTTCCCTTTCTGTTCAGCCAAAGGGCGGTAAGTTTCCTTTATGGAGGATTTGGACAAGGCGGTTCTAATGGTGTACTTTTTGTTTTGATCTGACTCTTTTTTTAGGAGCTACGGGTTTTTATATTTCTTAACATTGGAGGTGATCGTCTCTTACTAGGTTGCTAGCTACCGCTGCAACCCGGACTATGGGGAATGATCTCTTACTAGGTGGCTAGCTACCGCTGCAACCTGGATTCATCATAAACTTCATTAATCTGACGTTTTAATATATCCTACATAGTCTACTGGTTGGGATAACTAATTCTCATCCAGTTGGCTCGAGCTCGATACCCGGTATGGAAAATATTATAATTTACACCCTATTAAATGGCGTAACGAGTCATTTTAAGCGCAAGAAAAACCAAACTAATTTTATAATTTTGAGGTATTTTTCTTGTTTGAATTCCGATTTTCAAATTATTGCTCGGATATCATAAATATTTTTGCACTTTGCAGTTAAATAAAATTATTGTATTAAAAATTTTCAGGAATTAGTCTAGTTTCAGTTAACAAATAAATTTTTTGTTAAAACCCCCCAAAAATTACTGCATTTTACATGATAATGGATAATTATACAAAAAACCTAATTGACATATACCATTTATGATGAACTATATCGGTCCTTTTTGTTATTTGCAGTTAAATAAAATTATTATATTTAAAATTTTCTGGAAATATACTAGTTTCAGCTAACAAATAAATTTTTTGTTAAAACCCCCCAAAATTACTGCATTTTACATAATAATGGATAATTATATAAAAAAACATAATTCACAAATACCATTTATGGTGAACTATATCGGACCTTTATGCAATACAAAAAAGTTTTGAACCCCATTAATTTCCTTTTAAATGAGCCATTGAACAACTCTATACAATGTTCCAGTGCCAAGCTATCTACGGAATATAAAGTTTTAATGTAAATTTACCACGAACTGTTTGATTGCTTCAAAAATCAAATATCTTTGAAAAGACCGCAGTATGAAAAGACATAAAAATGCAGTTTTTGGTGAAAAAGTTTATTCTGTTTTAAAAATAATATGTTTTAGTTACAAATGGTTCTTAACCCAATTAATTTTCTTTAAAATGAGCTATTGAACAACTCTCTACGATGTTCCAGTGCCAAGCTATCTGTGGAAAAGAAAGAAGAAAAGAGAAAGAAAAAAAGATGCCGTTTAGGCAGAATGCTGTAGTAGCTGCCACTTTTCTTGATTTTCAAGCCACTATATTTCCCTAGCTGTTCAAGCCATATGACAGAAAGTTTCCTATACAGGTGTTTCAGACATGGCGGTTCTAATGGTGCACTTTTTGTTTTGATCTGACCTTTTCTTAAGAGTAATGGATTTTATATTTCTTAACATTGAACTTGATCGTCTCTTACGAGGTTGCTAGCTACCGCTTCAACCTGGATACAGTATCGATCCCTTATGTATGATCTCCTAATGATTGTCTTTTAATGTAAAATAACTTTAGTTAATATGGACAAAAGCTCGTTCTTTAATGTACTTTAATTTAAACCTATCGCTACAACCTGGATTTGTTATTTAACATAAACTTCACTAATGAAATGTTTAATATATCTTACACGGTCTAGTGATTAGGATGCTGGCTCTCACTCAGTTGGTCCAGGTTCAATTCTCGGCATAGGAAATTTTTCCCATTGATGGTTTCTTCAGGAAAGGTTATAAATGTACCGATCCTATACATAAATTAGCTGCTAAGTGCAAAAGTATTTATGGTGTCTGAACAACAATTTCCATTTATTAATTCAAACCAGAAAAAAACCTGAAAATTTTTAATTTAGTTTGGTTTTTCCTTTGCTTCAATTGACTCGCTACGCCATTTTTTACGCCTCTAAGTTAATTCTTTATTATAATCCTTTAAAATGAACCATTGAACAACTCTCTACGATGTTCCATTGCCAAGCTATCTGTTGAATTACTAACCTATACTATAATTAAGTGGCGTATAAAATTTAGTATAGGCAAAAGGTCGTTCTTTATTATAACTACCGCTGCAACCCGGATTTGAATTACAAAAAGCACTAGATGTAGCAATTTCCTTTAAAATGAGCTATTATACAGCTCTCTATGATTTACCAGTGCCCAGCTAGCTGAGGAGAAAGAAAAAGCTTTCAGTTAACATGGGCTAGGTGTCGTTCTTTATTGTAATTCTTAACATTGGACGTGATCGTCTCTTACTAGGTTGCTAGCTACCGCTGCAACCCGGATTACATTCTAGCTAAAATAATGAAGATAATATGAATGAACCAAAGTGTTCAGTTTCTTTGGACTTGAGTTCGTTTTTTAACTATAAATACAAACAGGAAAAAGCCTACGGCTTTTTCTTCTTTTAAATAGTAAGAGACGAAACTCAAACAATCAAGTAGCTAACTAAGTCCAATGTATGGAATGGTTTGTTATTTCAGTGATCGTCTTTTAATGTAAATTTAACCCCATTAATTTTCTTTAAAATGAGCCATTAAACAACTCTCTACGATGTTCAAGTGCCAAGCATATGGCTCTTAAATCATACATACTTCTTAATGGTTCAATATGGTCTAGTGGCTAGGATAGTGGCTAGGTTGCTAGCTACCGCTGCAACCCGGACATATCAGTTACTATGGGAGAGAGATAGTTCTTTACTGTAACCACTTAAACCCGGATTTTGTAATAGGTTGCTAGCTACCACTGCAACCTAAATATTCTTATTTCTGCTAATATGGGCTAAGTTTCTTTCTTTCATGTAAAACTAGCAAAACATTTTTTAAGCCTGATGAAGATTTAACTAATATGTGAAAAGTAAGGTTGCAAGTCGACGATTTTGTTTTGGCCTTATTATAATTGGTATGGTGAAATGATAATATGCATATGGCTCTTAAATCATACTTCTTTATTGTTCCATATGGTCTAGTGGCTAGGATAGTTAACTTTCAATTAACAAGCACGGGTTCGATTCCCGGTATGGGAAAATTTTTAACTCTATAATCTTCGAACATTTGAACCGTATATAATTTATAATGATGTATAATATAAATACTGTAATCTTAACTATAGTGAAGTTGCGTATGCAAGTTAGTATAGGGAAGAGTTCGATCTTTATTATAACTGCTGACAGTATTTTATACCAAAGCTAATTATAATCTTGTTTTAGTTACTATGAACTGAAGTTCGTTCTTTACTGTAAAACATTTTTTAAGCCTGATGAAGATTTAACTAATGTGTCAAAAGTAAGGTTGCAAGTCGACGATTTTGTTTTGGCCTTATTATAATTGGTATGGTGAAATAATAATACGCATATGGCTCTTAAATCATACTTCTTTATGGTTCAATATGGTCTAGTGGCTGGGATAGTTAACTTTCACTTAACAGGCTCGGGTTCGATTCCCGGGGTGGGAAAATTTTTAATTCTATAATCTTCGAAAATTTGAACCCTTTTATAATTTATAATGATGCATAATATAAATACTGTAATCTTAACTATAGTGAAGTTGCGTATGCAAGTTAGTATAGGGAAGAGTTCGATCTTTATTATAATCTTTTAATGTAATTTCGTAAGAAAAATGATTCTATTTGAAAAATAATTTTTTTTTATAATTACAAAAGTTTTTTAACCCCGTCAATTTCCTTTAAAATCACCATTAAACAACTCTCTACGATGTTCCAGTGCCAAGCTATCTGTGGAATTACTAACCTATACTATAATTAAGTGGCGTACAATTTAATATAGGCAAGAGGTCGTTCTTTATTATAATACAAGTTTTTGTGTGTGTGTGTAAGTTCTTGTGTGTGTGTGTGTAAGTTTTTGTGTGTGTGTAAGTTTTTTGTGTGTGTGTGTGTAAGTTTTTGTGTGTGTGTAAGTTTTTTGTGTGTGTAAGTTTTTGTGTGTGTGTAAGTTTTAGTGTGTGTGTGTAAGTTTCTGTGTGTGTGTGTGTAAGTTTGTGTGTGTGTGTGTAAGTTTTTGTGTGTGTGTAAGTTTTTGTGTGTGTGTGTGTGTTTGTAAGTTTTTTTGTGTGTGTGTGTGTGTGAGTTTTTGTGTGTATGTTGAATTACTAACCTATATTATGATTAAGTGGCGTATAAAATTTAGTAATGACAAGAGGTCGTTCTTTATTATACACAGGAAAAAGCCTACGGCTTTTTTCTTCTTTTAAATAGTAAGAGACGAGTCTCAAATAATCAAGTAGCTAGCTAATTCCAAAGGTATTCAATTTTTGTTATTCCAATGATCGTTTTTTATTGTAAATTACCATGAACTGTTTGATTGCTTCAAAATTCAAATATCTTTGAAAAGACTGCAGTATGAAATACATCAAAAATGCAATTTTTTTGAAAAAAATTGATTCTACTTTAAAAAGTATTTTATTTTTAAATACAAAAGCACTAGATGTAGCAATTTCCTTTAAAATGAGCTATTATACAGCTCCCTATGATTTTCCAGTGCCCAGCTAGCTGAGGAGAAAGAAAAAGTGGAAAGAAAAAAATATCCCGTTTGTGGAGAATAACGTGGTAAAAGTCAATTTTCTTGATTTTCAAGCCAATATATTTTCTGTGTTATTCAAGCCAAAGGGCGGTAAGTTTCCTTTATAGAGGATTCGGACAAGGCGGTTCTAATGGTGTACTTTTTGTTTTGATCTGACTCTTTTTTTAGGAGTTGGGGGGTTTTATATTTCTTGACATTGGAGGTGATCGTCTCTTACTAGGTTGCTAGCTACCGCTGCAACCCGGAACTACCGCTGCAACCCGGATTTGAATTACAAAAAGCACTAGATGTAGCAATTTCCTTTAAAATGAGCTATTATACAGCTCTCTATGATTTACCAGTGCCCAGCTAGCTGAGGAGAAAGAAAAAGCTTTCAGTTAACATGGGCTAGGTGTCGTTCTTTATTGTAATCTTTTTGTAGGAGTTGGGGGGGTTTATATTTCTTAACATTGGAGGTGATCGTCTCTTACTAGGTTGCTAGCTACCGCTGCAACCCGGATTTGGCCTTATTATAATTGGTATGGTGAAATAATAATATGCATATGGTTCTTAAATCATACTTCTTTATGGTCCCATATGGTCTAGTGTCTAGGATAGTTAACTTTCACTTAACAGGCCCGGGTTCGATTCCCGGTGTGGGAAAATTTTTAACTCTTATATAATACTGTAATCTTAACTATAGTGAAGTTGCCTATGCAAGTTAGTATAGGGAAGAATTCGATCTTTATTATAATTAGTTACAAAAGGTTTTTAACCCAATTAATTTCCTTTAAAATGAGCTATTGAACAACCCCCTACGATGTTCCAGTGCCAAGCTATCTGTGGAAAAGAAAAAGAAAAAAAAGAAAAAAGAAAAAAATATCCCGTTTGGGGAGAATAACGTGGTTAAAGTCAATTTTCTTGATTTTCATGCCAATATATTTCCCTTGCTGTTCAAGCCAAGGGACAGAAAGTTTCTTATACAGGGGTTTCGGACAAGGCGGTTCTAATGGTGTACTTTTTAATTTGATCTGACTCCTCTGTTTAGGAACTATGGGTTTTTATATTTCTTAACATTGGACGTGATCGTCTCTTACTAAGTTGCTAGCTACCGCTGCAACCCGGATTAACTCTATAATCTTCGAATATTTGAACCTTTTATAATTTATAATGATGTATAATATAAATACTGTAATCTTAACTATATTAACTATAGTGAAGTTGCGTATGCAAGTTAGTATAGGGAAGAGTTCGATCTTTATTATAATTTTTGTTTTGATCTGACTCCTTTGTTAGGAACTCTGGGTGTTTATATTTCTTAACATTGGACGTGATCGTCTCTTACTAGGTTGCTAGCTATCGCCGCAACCTGGAGGTTGCTAGCTATCGCTGCAACCCAGAAAAAAAACACATTGTGCCTACATCGTTCTTTACTCAGGCAGTGCTAGTGCGTTGCCTATGATAATACACTGATTACACACAGGAAAAAGCCTACGGCTTTTTCTTCTTTTAAATAGTAAGAGACGAGTCTCAAATAATCAAGTAGCTAGCTAATTCCAAAGGTATGCAATTTTTGTTATTCCAATGATCGTTTTTTATTGTAACTAGGTTTCAGCCATCTCTACAGCCATAATACTATTTGAAATTACATAATCCCTATTTATGTTTTAGTTAACATGGGCAAGGTGTCGTTCTTTATTGTAATTATAATAATAATTAATTTTGTTAATTACAAAAGGTTTCTATATACAGCAATTTCCTTTAAAATGAGCCATTACACAGCTCTTTACTATGACAACGAACCGTTTGATATAATACTTAAGTTACTATGGGTTAAACTTCGTTCCTTATTGTAATAAATTAAAAAACCACAGAAAATCAGGCAACTAAGCTATTCAATTACATGCTGTTGTTTGTTATTTACTAATTTTCAGATCGATCCTTTATGTATATACTACTTTTAATTAATATTTCAGTTACTATGAGCAAGTGTTCGTTCTTTATTATAACAGGAGACAAAAAGCAAAACTAATTTTAGAATTTTCATGTATTTTTGTTGTTTAAATTAAAAAATTACTATTACTGATTAGGCATCAGAAATATTTTTGCAGTTTACATAATAATTTTAGCGATTAAGCCAAAAAAGAAAATTTTGGTTCCAGGAGTTTCGGTTACTATTGAGACAAGTAGCTATTATTACTATAGAGTTCATTACATGGACTGTTTTATTGCTTCAAAATTCAAATATCTTTGAAAAGACTGCAGTATGAAAATACATCAAAAATGCAATTTTTTTGACAAAATTGATTCTACTTTAAAAAGTATTTTATTTTTAAATACAAAAGTGACTAGATGTTGCAATTTCCTTTAAAATGAGCTATTATACAGCTCTCTATGATTTTCCAGTGCCCAGCTAGCTGAGCAGAAAGAAAAAGCGGAAAGAAAAAAATATCCCGTTTGTGGAGAATAACGTGGTAAAAGTCAATTTTCTTGATTTTCAAGCCAATATATTTTCTTTGTTATTCAAGCCAAAGGGAGGTAAGTTTCCTTTATAGAGGATTCGGACAAGGCGGTTCTAATGGTGTACTTTTTGTTTTGATCTGACTCTTTTTTTAGGAGTTGGGGGGTTTTATATTTCTTGACATTGGAGGTGATCGTCTCTTACTAGGTTGCTAGCTACCGCTGCAACCCGGATACTGGAAACAAAGAAAAGAGAAAAAAAATATCCCGTTAAGGCGGAATGTTGTAGTAGCTGCCACTTTTCTTGATTTTTTAGTACTGATTTTTTAACTTGCGTGTAGCTTGCTTTGACATGAATGAGACCATTTACAGTTTTGACGTTTCTTATATAATAATTATGACGTCACTGCATCAAAAATGCAGTTTTTGGTGGAAAAATTTATTCTCTTTTAGAAATAATTTATTTTAGTTACTATAGATTTTTAACCCAATTAATTTCCTTTAAAATGCGCTATTGAACAACCCTTTACGATGTTCCAGTGCCAAGCTATCTGTGGAAAAGAAAAAAGAAAAAAAAAAGAAAAAAAATATCCCGTTTGGGGAGAATAACGTGGTAAAAGTCTATTTTCTTGATTTTCAAGCCAATATATTTTCTTTGTTATTCAAGCCAAAGGCGCGTAAGTTTTCTTTATGGAGGATTTGGACAAGGCGGTTCTAATGGTGTACTTTTTGTTTTGATCTGACTCTTTTTTTAGGAGCTACGGGTTTTATATTTCTTAACATTGGAGGTGATCGTCTCTTACTAGGTTGCTAGCTACCGCTGCAACCCGGATTAAATATAACTGTACTAGCCTACACTATAGTTAAGCGGCCTATAAAATTTAGTAGAGGCAAGAGGTCGTTCTTTATTATAATATCAGTTACTATGCATGAGCGATCGTTCTTTACTGTAAATCAGTCCAATATATGCAATGGTGTGCTTTTCTAATGATCGTCCTTTAATATAAACCCTTTAATAAAAACTATGGACTAAAGTTCGTTCTTTAATGTAAAAATTATGACGTCACTGCATCAAAAATACAGTTTTTATTGGAAAAATTTATTCTCTTTTAGAAATAATTTATTTTAGTTACAAAAGGTTTTTAACCCAATTAATTTCCTTTAAAATGAGCTATTGAACAACCCTCTACGATGTTCCAGTGCCAAGCTATCTCTGGAAAAGAAAGAAAAAAAAAAAGAAAAAAATATCTCGTTTGGGGAGAATAACGTGGTAAAAGTCAATTTGCTTGATTTTCAAGCCAATATATTTCCCTTGCTGTTCAAGCCAAGGGACAGAAAGTTTCCTATACAGGGGTTTCGGACAAGGCGATTCTAATGGTGTACTTTTTGTTTTGATCTGACTCCTGCTTTAGGAGCTATGGGTTTTTATATTTCTTAACATTGGACGTGATCGTCTCTTACTAGGTTGCTAGCTACCGCTGCAACCCGGATCAGGCAGCTAACTCAGTCCAATATATGCAATGGTTTGTTCTTCTATTGATCGTCTTTTAAATATAAATCTTTAACATAAACTTCATTAATCAGACATTTTAATATATTCTATATGGTCTAGTGGTTAGGATAGCTGGGTCTCACCTAATTGGCCCGAGTTCGATTCCCGGTATGGGAAATTTTTTACCTGTGATGATTTCTTAAGAAAAATTAATCATCTATATAATGATTTCTTATAACACTTCAGTTACTCTGGACTAAAGTTCGTTCTTTAATATAAATTATTCAAGCCATTGGATGGTAAGTTTCCTATATAGGGGTTTCGGACAAGGCGGTTCTAATTGTGTACTTTTTTTTCAATCTGACTCTTTTTTTTAGGAGCTAGGGGTTTTTATATTTCTTAACATTGGAAGTGATCGTCTCTTACTAGTTTGCTGGCTACCACTGCAACCCGGATAGCTGTCGTTCTTTATTGTAATATAGGCAAGAGCCTATATTACATATATAGGCAAGAGCTTTCTTCAAATTCTATATCGCTTTTCCTCTTAAACAACAAATTTTTCGTGGTAAGCTACCATGTCGGGATAGTTTACACTTTCAACACAGTAGGTTTCGTAGTTGCTATTTCCACTGACTACTAGTTCATTTTCATTTCTCCAAGGTTTAAACAATTTTAAAAGATCTCCATAGTAAGCATTTTTCTTCTCGTCAGTTTCAAATGGGTTTACCTTTCTGTGCTGTATGATATACGGTTTAAAAAGCCTTTTTCTGAGGTAGAAGGACCCGTCAGTTAACATCATATTATCATCAGTACCATTACGCTCCCGTTCATACCAAGACAATAACTGAAAAAGACTGATATTTTCCATATGTTCCGGTCTTTTAGGGTAGATATCAATAACCCAGTGGGCAATGTACAAATCACTACTCTGTGGATCGTTTTTAGCAAGCTTTTCAAGCTCCTCATACCTTCTCAGTGTCCTCTTCACCTCGCTCTTTTTCGCAAGGTCAATATATCTAAATTGCCTAGAAATACTATACAATTTAGTACCAAGAAGCCTATCAGCAGCTTCAACTGCTCCAACTTGACGGGTTTTTATGGACTTCAACAAGTAGGACATAGTTCGTTGACCAAGACTTTTGCATGCATTATTTACTTCCTCCCACATTGCTTCTATTTCGACACTCTCTGCTTTTGTCATGTAATCGGTAATGTAATACGGTAATTTAGAGCCCAAATGGCCAATATATTGAACATCAATGTTTGCTTGATTAGCAATAAGTAACGCAGGAGAATAGTCATTTATATAACGCTCGTCATCTCTTCGAAGCAGATGATATATTCTTTTTCTTGGCTTTTTACGGTTTGTACCATGAGCCAAGCAGTCAAGGATGTCATATAATTCTGTTCGTTCCTTTGTAGGACGAGGAAAGCCAAACTTACAATACGTAACCCATCTTCCTCTTTTTCTCTATACTTTCTTTGACAGTATTTATTACAGCGGTGCACTTGATGGTCTTTGACCAGTTTGTGAAGAGTTGGACTAGTCAATCTATTTGGTATTTCACAAGTTATAATACTATTGATATACTGAATCACTTCAGACGCTGTTGATTTCCCAATAATAGGAGCATCTTCAATCCACAACACACAGTGTACATGAGGCGCACCTCGTTTCCGATACTCGATACGCCAGAAATGATCCTTAATTTTACCAAACAAAGGATTTGTCTTTGAACATATTAGCTCATTAAATATAGGTGTCCATTTTTTGTCAAAGTGCATGGAAACTGCAATTGGATCTAGACACGTCAACTCTGCTGGGGTCATTTTTGCCACACCAGGTAAGTTCTTATGGACAGTCCGTAAATAGTCAATAAATTCAGGAGAGTACCACTCAGCACATGAAACTGTCAAAAACAAAGTCGGTGGACCCAATTGCTCAATCATTGACTTTACTTTATAGGAAAGAGATTGAAAAATACTGCTGAGATCCTCTGATTTTTGATTGAACAGAAAACAAAGTCGCTTCCATCTCTCCATCACGGGAATGAAGCCTGTCTATATAAATTGACGAGCATTTTGATTTGGTTTCACAGTCCGCAACATATGACCAACGCTATTACACATGTAAGAGAATTCTTGCAATTGGAAGCTGTGAAAAAGAAACTGTTTGTCAAGACGAAACTTAGTATGTCTGCTAAGAAGCCTTGATTTAAAATATTCTGCATTCCTAATCCGAAATGGTCTTGCCTTGTCACGCAAGCCATATTTGCCTTTCGGGAAAAGATTTGGAAACACTTTTAGATCAAGTTCTTCCTGAAATAAGTCTTCGCTCTCACCTTTTAGTTTCTTGATTTGAAATTGGTCAGTACCAAGATCTTTCATTTGCTTAAAATCTTCAATGAAGTCTTTTGGAACCGCTGAATTGAGAGGCTGGACAGAAAAATGTTCAACCAATGTAGATTTTGCACTTTCTGTCAGTTTCTGAAGGATTGCAGCTTCCGGTATTTCAGGTAAATTATCAATACCAACCGCTTTTTCAGCAAGACGGGCTTCAAGTATTTTTTTTAAATCTTCTAGGGTGTATGCATGTATTGTTTTATAGAGACTGTTGTTCTCTCTTAACCACAACAGTGCTTCATGGACTTTTCTCAGATCTATTAGTGCAGTCCAAACATTCTTGTTGTAAGTAGGCTGACCATTGACAATGACTACAAAACTATCAATGTTAAGAAGTTTTTCAGGCTGAATATCTGCATTTGCTTGCACATCAACAGGTAGATATACTATTCTCCCCTTAAGAGCGTCAACAAGTTCTGTTCTAGGTCTCTTCAATGCAGTTACTTGCCCTAATCTGACGATCGTAAGACAAGGCATTACAAATCGAATCATTGCCATTTCAAAATTATTTTAAACACTTTATACATTCCGGTGTAAAGTCTATATGAAGGTTATTTAATACTGATCGGACATTCTCCTGACTTTTCAACATTTTCCCAGCACAGTAATCACAGACAAAGAATGAATCTATGACATCCTCTTTCCAACCTGTACATTGAATTAGTTCTTCTCTGTCATCTTTGGGTATGTCCTGTTGTAGGTGTTCTAAAATCGTGGCCATCATTACATCAAAACCTTTCTTATTTGAAAGGGATCTTAGACTCTTCAATTGGTATTTTGTCTTTATCTGCTCACAACTGTCACAAAACTACAACTGTAGCTACCTTATCAAGGCTCTCACCAAATAATTTTATTATTGTATTTTCATCCACAGAAACTCTAATATTGCCATCACCGTAAATGAAGTCTTGACTATTATTACGACAGAGTCTACTTGACACTTCTTCTATGTGATGACTTAGTTCCTTGTACGAGCCCTCGACTTTTAGTAGATTAATATGTTGTATAATCTTACATTTTGATACTGCCTTATATACGCTATTAATGAAACAGTTCAAGACAGGAAAATGTGGAGCTAGTGCCCTTAGAGAACGCAAATAGCTCTGACATCCCTCATTTGGGCTACAGTATAACGAATGCCCATGCTTTCTTGTGTCCCTGTAATTGATTTCACAATAATCCAAGCCGCCAAGGTAGAAATTAACCACTTTGTCAGTTGAAAATTTTAATGCTATATTGTTTTCAAGGATATCAAAAAGAATTTGACATAATTCAATATCCGTCGGATAGAGCTTGCAGATATCAGGGTAACATTGCCAAGTAACCTGCTGCCCAATTTTTGGTTTTGAATTTTTACTCAGATTGTTATAGGTGACTTCAGCCATCATAATTTCCTTGTCAGATCTAGTTTTAGAGCATTTTTCAATAGTTGTCTCGTACTTTTCAGGACAGTGTGTTCTACTACACAGAGAATTTTTTGCCAAATATTCAGTAGAACTAAACGAACTGTTTAAAACACAGTTAGAAATGCTTTTTTCTTGAGTCGGTGTTTCCAGGAATTTGTTCTAAATCATTAGTCTTACAAACACATTTACTAATAACCCTAACAGGCTCGTTTTCGCCATAATTGAAAAACATTGCTTTTCCTTCGCTGTTGATAGGTATGCTTGTATATATATTTTTATTGCTGCTACATAAAACTGCAATTGCTCCTTCCAAAAATTAATATACGAATTTTCTAAGAAGTACGCCTCCGTATATTCACTGTGTTGTCGAACATTTTCCATTGCATCTATAAACTGTTCCGCAGTTGCCAATCCATACCTTGGAAGCTTTTCGTTAAACTGACAACATTTCTTTTGGATATTGCCATGAAGCTTTGCCAAAGCATTTCTAGCCGACTTTTCAACAGCATCCGCTCTTTCAAAGAGAATTTTAATCTGTAATTTCGAATACTTTTCGTGATCCCGATAAAACATGCGTAAAATGTTTCTCAATTTACAAAGATCAGCCTGCATTTTTGCCATCTTCTTGTATTTCTGAATGTAATTTTTCCCTTTGTCCTTATGCGTTCTTCGGTACAACCTCGCAGAGAATTTAATTTTTTCATTATAGCTTTTGTCACCCCAGTATCTACCCATTATTCTGGTAGCAACTTTTTTCTTATGTTTGTTTCGGTAATCTATATCGTTATCATACCGTTCCTTGCTCTTTTGTTTCGCTGTCTCAATTTTCCCTTCTCGATACCCCTGATCCGTAAGATACCTCTGTTTTGCTCTGTCATATTTCATTTTCTTAAATCCTGGATCACAAGACATCTTAGTAGCAATCCTTACGCGTGCTCGAGCTTTATTGCGTTTGGTGGCATTTTTATCTCTTTTAAATAAACTTTTCTTATATTTCAGGATGTTAGCTTTATTTTTTGTGTAGTAAAGTTTTCTATTAGTAGAAATTTGGATTGTTCTATTTTGATATTGTTTTTGGTTATTCTTTCTTTTTTTCCACTCGCGTGAGACCATATTTTTTCAAGATTTAAAATTATTAAGCACACAAAATCCCGTGTCGAGTATCTAAAACCTAGCATAAAAACAAAACTAATTTTAAAATTTTCAGGTATTTATCTTGTTTGAATTACAAAATTAGTATTATTGGTTAGACACCATAAATATTTTTGCAGTTTAAATAATAAGTTTAGTGATCTGGACTGAAAACTAAAATAATTGCAATTATGAGACAATAATATGGAGATATGTACTTTACGGGTTACAGGATACAATAATAAATTTGAACTGAGATGAAAAAAAATTTCTTCCAGGAGACAAAAAGCAAAACTAATTTTAGAATTTTCATGTATTTTTGTTGTTTAAATTAAAAAATTACTATTACTGATTAGGCATCATAAATATTTTTGCAGTTTACATAATAATTTTAGCGATTAAGCCAAAAAAGAAAATTTTGGTTCCAGGAGTTTCGGTTACTATTGAGACATTTTTTTTTTTTTTAGTAGCTATTATTACTATAGAGTTCATTACATGGACTGTTTTTTATTGCTTCAAAATTCAAATATCTTTGAAAAGACTGCAGTATGAAAATACATCAAAAATGCAATTTTTTTGACAAAATTGATTCTACTTTAAAAAGTATTTTATTTTTAAATACAAAAGTGACTAGATGTTGCAATTTCCTTTAAAATGAGCTATTATACAGCTCTCTATGATTTTCCAGTGCCCAGCTAGCTGAGCAGAAAGAAAAAGCGGAAAGAAAAAAATATCCCGTTTGTGGAGAATAACGTGGTAAAAGTCAATTTTCTTGATTTTCAAGCCAATATATTTTCTTTGTTATTCAAGCCAAAGGGAGGTAAGTTTCCTTTATAGAGGATTCGGACAAGGCGGTTCTAATGGTGTACTTTTTGTTTTGATCTGACTCTTTTTTTAGGAGTTGGGGGGTTTTATATTTCTTGACATTGGAGGTGATCGTCTCTTACTAGGTTGCTAGCTACCGCTGCAACCCGGATAACTGGTATACGATTATGTTTGAAAGACTGCAGTGTGAAAAGACATCAAAAATGCAGTTTTTTGGTGGAAAAATTTATTCTCTTTTAGAAATAATTTATTTTAGTTACTATAGATTTTTAACCCAATTAATTTCCTTTAAAATGAGCTATTGAACAACCCTCTACGATGTTCCAGTGCCAAGCTATCTGTGGAAAAGAAAAAAAAAGAAAAAAATATCCCGTTTGGGGAGAATAACGTGGTTAAAGTCAATTTTCTTGATTTTCAAGCCAATATATTTCCCTTGCTGTTCAAGCCAAGGGACAGAAAGTTTCCTATACAGGGGTTTCGGACAAGGCGGTTCTAATGGTGTACTTTTTGTTTTGATCTGACTCCTTTGTTAGGAACTATGGGTTTTTATATTTCTTAACATTGGACGTGATCGTCTCTTACTAGGTTGCTAGCTACCGCTGCAACCCGGATAACATTGGATGATCGTCTCTTACTAGGTTGCTAGCTACCGCTGAAACCCGGATTTCCTTTAAAATGAGCCATTGAACAACTCTCTACGATGTTCCAGTGCCATGCTATCTGTTTGGATTACTAACCTATACTATAATTAAGTTGTGTATAAAATTTAGTATAGGCAAGAGGTCGTTCTTTATTATAAAAAAGATCTAATGTCGCTTATGTTTCTACGTTCTTTGGAGCACTCGTACCTTGGTCCGGGTTTTTATAATGGGTGGGATAGGGAAGATCATACTGCCTATAATTGATATACTGTGGTTACCACGAACTGTTTGATCAAGCCAATAAATTTTCCTTGCTGTTCAAGCCAAGGGACATAAAAGTTCCCAGTATAGTGGGTTCGGACAAGCCGGTTCTAATGGTTTACTTTTTGTTTTGATCTGGCTCTCTTTTTAGGAGTTATGGGTTATACTATTTCTTAACATTGGACGTAATCGTCTCTTACTAGGTTGCTAGCTACCGCTGCAACCTGGATTAACATAAACTTCATTAATAAGATATTTTAAAATATTCTATATCGTCTAGTGGATAGGATAGCTGGCACTCAACTAGTTGGCCCGAATTTGATTCCCGGTATGGGAAATTTGTACCTATGATGATTTATTAAGGAAAATTCATCATCTATATTATGAATCCTTATAATACTTTAGTTACTATGGACTAAATTTCGTTCTTTAATGTAAACTAGCTACCGCTGCAACCCGGATGGATTGATTCACAATCAATTGTTAATGTACAAGAGTTAGTTCAAGAGTTAGTTTTTATTGCTAAAATAATTAAAAAGTATATATATATATATATATATATATATATATATATATATATATATATATATATATATATATATATATATATATATATATATATATATATATATATATATATATATATATATATATATATATATATATATATATATATATATATTATATATATATATATATATATATATATATATATATGTATATATATATATATATATACATATATATATATATATATATATATATATATATATATATATATATACATATATATATATATATATATATATATATATATATATATATATATATATATATATATATATATATATATATATATATATATATATATATATATATATATATATATATATATATATATATATATATATATATATATATATATATATATATATATATATATATATATATATATATATATATATATATATATATATATATATATATATATATATATATATATATATATATATATATATATATATATATATATATATGTATTTAATATATATATATATATATATATATATATATATATATATATATATATATATATATATATATATATATATATATATATATATATATATATGTATTGTATTTATATATATATATATATATATATATATATATATATATATTATATATATATATATATTTTCAAGCCAATATATTTTCTTTGTTATTCAAGCCAAAGGGCGGTAAGTTTCCTTTATAGAGGTTTCGGACAAGGCGGTTCTAATGGTGTAACTTTTTGTTTTGATCTGACTCCTCTGTTAGGAACTATGGGTTTTTATATTTCTTAACATTGGACGTGATCGTCTCTTACTAGGTTGCTAGCTACCGCTGCAACCCGGGGGTTGCTAGCTACCGCTGCAACCCGGATCTTAACTATAGTGAAGTTGCCTATGCAAGTTAGTATAGGGAAGAGTTCGATCTTTATTATAATTTTAGGAACTATGGGTTTTTTATATTTCTTAACATTGGACGTGATCGTCTCTTACTAGGTTGCTAGCTACCGCTGCAACCCGGACATATCAGTTACTATGGGAGAGAGATAGTTCTTTACTGTAACCACTTAAACCCGGATTTTGTAATAGGTTGCTAGCTACCACTGCAACCTAAATATTCTTATTTCTGCTAATATGGGCTAAGTTTCTTTCTTTCATGTAAAACTAGCAAAACATTTTTTAAGCCTGATGAAGATTTAACTAATATGTGAAAAGTAAGGTTGCAAGTCGACGATTTTGTTTTGGCCTTATTATAATTGGTATGGTGAAATGATAATATGCATATGGCTCTTAAATCATACTTTTATTGTTCCATATGGTCTAGTGGCTAGGATAGTTAACTTTCAATTAACAAGCACGGGTTCGATTCCCGGTATGGGAAAATTTTTAACTCTATAATCTTCGAACATTTGAACCGTATATAATTTATAATGATGTATAATATAAATACTGTAATCTTAACTATAGTGAAGTTGCGTATGCAAGTTAGTATAGGGAAGAGTTCGATCTTTATTATAACTGCTGACAGTATTTTTTATACCAAAGCTAATTATAATCTTGTTTTAGTTACTATGAACTGAAGTTCGTTCTTTACTGTAAAACATTTTTTAAGCCTGATGAAGATTTAAACTAATGTGTCAAAAGTAAGGTTGCAAGTCGACGATTTTGTTTTGGCCTTATTATAATTGGTATGGTGAAATAATAATACGCATATGGCTCTTAAATCATACTTCTTTATGGTTCAATATGGTCTAGTGGCTGGGATAGTTAACTTTCACTTAACAGGCTCGGGTTCGATTCCCGGGGTGGGAAAATTTTTAATTCTATAATCTTCGAACATTTGAACCTTTTATAATTTATAATGATGCATAATATAAATACTGTAATCTTAACTATAGTGAAGTTGCGTATGCAAGTTAGTATAGGGAAGAGTTCGATCTTTATTATAACTATTATTACTATAGAGTTCATTACATGGACTGTTTTATTGCTTCAAAATTCAAATATCTTTGAAAAGACTGCAGTATGAAAATACATCAAAAATGCAATTTTTTTGACAAAATTGATTCTACTTTAAAAAGTATTTTATTTTTAAATACAAAAGTGACTAGATGTTGCAATTTCCTTTAAAATGAGCTATTATACAGCTCTCTATGATTTTCCAGTGCCCAGCTAGCTGAGCAGAAAGAAAAAGCGGAAAGAAAAAAATATCCCGTTTGTGGAGAATAACGTGGTAAAAGTCAATTTTCTTGATTTTCAAGCCAATATATTTTCTTTGTTATTCAAGCCAAAGGGAGGTAAGTTTCCTTTATAGAGGATTCGGACAAGGCGGTTCTAATGGTGTACTTTTTGTTTTGATCTGACTCTTTTTTTAGGAGTTGGGGGGTTTTATATTTCTTGACATTGGAGGTGATCGTCTCTTACTAGGTTGCTAGCTACCGCTGCAACCCGGATTAAGTGGCGTATAAAATTTAGTATAGGCAAGAGGTCGTTCTTTATTATAACACTTCTTATAACTCGTATCGAGTACCCATAACCTAACAAAAAAAATAAAACTAATTTTTAAATTTTAAGGTATTTTGTTAGTTTGAATGAAAAGATTAAAATTATTGCTCAGATATCATAAATATATTTTGCAGTTTACATAATAACTTTAGCGATTCTAAACTGAAAAATAAAATATATAAAAAATGGAATTTTTTGGTCTGAAAATACATAGTAAATCCCACATCGGGTAGTTAGAACCTAACCAAAAATAAAACTAATTTTAACATTTTAAGGTATTTTTCTAGCTTTTATTGAAATATTCAAACTATTGCTCGGATACCATGGATATTTTTGCAGTTTACACAAGCTGCAAAGAACGCACAGACTGATCTTTGTAAAATGAGAAAAATTGACTAATTTTGAATATTTTTCGTAATCCCGGTAAAACAAAAAGATTAATAATTCGTAATCCCGGTAAAAAGATTAAAATTATCTCTGAAAGAATAGATTTTGTTGAAAAGTAAGCTAGAGATGCTTTTCGTAAAACTTCATAGTAATATCCAAAAGAAATGTTGCATGTTTAGTGAAAAGCTTCCAAGGTATGGACCGGCAACTGTGGAACAGTTTACAGATGTAATGGGAAATCTTATACATCACTGTGAATATATGGAGGCATAATTGTCCTTTACTTAGTTTCAGCTTAAATTCGATGATCGAGCCTTTATGTAATCATGTAATTTTAAAAATAATTTATTTTATAATTACAAAAGGTGTTTAACCCCATTAATTTTCTTTAAAATGAGCCATTAAACAACTCTCTACGATGTTCCATTGCCAAGCTATCTGTGGAATTACTAACCTATACTATAATTAAGTGGCGTATAAAATTTAGTATAGGCAAAAGGTGGTTCTTTATTATAGATCCTTTATGTAAGTTTCTAGCTACCGCTGCAACCCGGATAATAAACTGATTACAAACAGGAAAAAGCCTAAGGCTTTTTCTTCTTTGAAATAGTAAGAGACGAACCTCAAACAATCAAGTAGCTAACTAATTCCAATGTATGCAATTGTTTGTTATTCCAATGATCGTCTTTTAATGTAATTAGCCACCAGTCTCTTCGGAGGCGTGGGTTCAAATCTTACCGCTGGTATACGATTATGTTTGAAAGACTGCAGTGTGAAAAGACATCAAAAATGCAGTTTTTTGTGGAAAAATTTATTCTCTTTTAGAAATAATTTATTTTAGTTACTATAGATTTTTAACCCAATTAATTTCCTTTAAAATGAGCTATTGAACAACCCTCTACGATGTTCCAGTGCCAAGCTATCTGTGGAAAAGAAAAAGAAAAAAGAAAAAAATATCCCGTTTGTGGAGAATAACGTGGTAAAAGTCTATTTTCTTGATTTTCAAGCCAATATATTTTCTTTGTTATTCAAGCCAAAGGGCGGTAAGTTTTCTTTATAGAGGATTCGGACAAGGTGGTTCTAATGGTGTACTTTTTGTTTTGATCTGACTCTTTTTTTAGGAGTTGGGGGGTTTTATATTTCTTAACATTGGAGGTGATCGTCTCTTACTAGGTTGCTAGCTACCGCTGCAACCCGGAACCAATTTACAGTATCGATCCTTTATGTAAAAATTTTAATGTGAAATACCGTAACGAGTCAATTGAAGCAAGAGGAAAACCAAACTAATTTTATAACTTTCAGTTTTTTTCCGGGTTTAATTAAAAAATGAAAATTTTTGATCAGACACCATAACTATTTTTGCATTTTGCAGTTAGATAAAATTATTTAGTTTAAATTTTTCAGGAATTAATTTAGTTTTATTTGACAAAAAAAATCTTTTACAAGGAATCAGGCAGCTAACAAAGTCCAACTTATGCGATGGTATGTTCTTTGAATGATCGTCTTTTAATGTAACTTTATTGTAATTTTTAATGTAAACTAGCTTCCGCTGGAAGCAGGATTATATATTTTTTTAGTGTATTAGTGAATTTAGTATCATGTCTTATATGTAACATATTTTTTATGCGTCTCTGATAGTGCAATGGTAATCATGCCCAGTTGTCACGCGGGTGACCAGTGCTCGATACCCCGTTGAAGGGAATTTTTAATATATTGACTTTAAATATAACTTTACAAGCTTATACTATAGTTAAGTGACCTATAAAAGTTATAGGGGCAAGAGTTCGTTCTTTATAATAAAATTTACAATTTAAAAAAGAAACTCAGTTTTCCTACCTCTTAGCTAAATATAATAGCTTTAATATAAATTAATAAAGGCAAGAGGTCGTTCTTTATTATAACTATAATCTTCGAACATTTGAACCTTTTATAATCTATAATGATGTATAATATAAATACTGTAATCTTAACTATAGTGAAGTTGCGTATGCAAGTTAGTATAGGGAAGAGTTCGATCTTTATTATATTTTTGCAGTTTACACAAGCTAATAAGAATATTAATTTATATAATTTATAAAGAATATAAATTAATATAGGTAAGAGGTCGTTCTTTATTATATTTTCTTATGTTTGTTTCGTTAATCTTCATCATTATCATACCGTTCCCTGCTCTTTTGTCTAGCCTGCTCAATTCTTGCTTCTCTGTAATGTTCATCATTACCATACCGTTCTTTTGCTCTCTCAATTATTACTTCTCGATACGCCTGGTCGGTTGAATACCTTTTTTTTGCTCTCTCAATTATTACTTCTCGATACACCTGGTCGGTTGAATACCTTTGCTTTTTTTTTCAAGTTACTATCTCTGTTGTTTGTGTAGTACTCTTTCTTCAACTTGCGTATAGCCTGCTTTGATCTAACCATTATTCTAATCAAGAATGAGAGAATTTTCAGTTTTGACTTTCCTTATATACTAATTATGACGTCACTCTATTCACGTCATAGCTCTAATATAAAACTATGATGATCTTATATAGTAATTATGACGTCACTGCATCAAAAATACAATTTTTATTGGAAAAATTTATTCTCTTTTAGAAATAATTTATTTTAGTTACTATAGATTTTTAACCCAATTAATTTCCTTTAAAATGAGCTATTGAACAACCCTCTACGATGTTCCAGTGCCAAGCTATCTCTGGATACAAAAAAAAGAAAAAAATATCCCTTTTGACGAGAAATAACGTGGTTAAGTCAATTTTCTTGATTTTCAAGCCAATATATTTCCATTGCTGTTCAAGCCAAGGGACAGAAAGTTTCCTATACAGGGGTTTCGGACAAGGCGGTTCTAATGGTGTACTTTTTGTTTTGATCTGACTCCTTTTTTAGGAGCTATGGGTTTTTATATTTCTTAACATTGGACGTGATCGTCTCTTACTAGGTTGCTAGCTACCGCTGCAACCCGGAAAGTGTTCTTTAAAATTTAGTATAGGCAAGAGGTCGTTCTTTATTATAAAAATACAAACAGGAAAAAGCTTACGGCTTTTTCTTCTTTTAAATAGTAAGAGACGAAAATTCAAACAATCAAGTAGCTAACTAAGTCCAATGTATGGAATGGTTTGTTATTTCAGTGATCGCCTTTTAATGTAAAAAAAGAAAAAAAGAAAAAAATATATCCCGTTTAGGCAGAATGTTGAAGTACCTGCCACTTTTCTTGATTTTCAAGCCAATTATTTCCCTTGCTGTTCAAGCCAAGGGACAGAAAGTTTACTATACAGGGGTTTCGGACAATGCGGTTCTACTGGTGTACTTTTTGTTTTGATCTAACTCCTTTTTTAGGAACTATGGGTTTTTATATTTCTTAACATTGGACGTGATCGTCTCTTACTAGGTTGCTAGCTACCGCTGCAACCCGGATGTAACTACACCTGGAACCACCATATATCAATTAGTATGAGAGAGAGATCGTTCTTTACTGTAAAATGGTACGATGAAACAATAATATGCATATGGTTCTTAAATCATGCTGTTTTATAGTCCCATATGGTGTAGCGGATAGGATAGCTGGCTTTCATCTAGAAGGCCCGGGTTTGATTCCCGGTATTGGAAAATTTTTAACTCTATAATCTTCGAACATTAGAAGCTCTAAACCTTTTATAATTTATAATGAACCACATCGATCCTTTATGCAATGTAACTACACCTGGAACCACCATATATCAGTTAGTATGGGAGAGAGATCGTTCTTTACTGTAAAAAAGCTCTGAAAGCTTAGAATTTATAATGAACCACATCGATCCTTTATGTAAATTAATAACTACTACATGAGATCCCCTTGATTGACACATTTATGATGAACAATGTCGATCCTTTATGTAAAAAGAAAACTATATCCCGTTTGTGGAGAATAACGTGGTTAAAGTCAATTTTCTTGATTTTCAAGCCAATATATTTTCTTTGTTATTCAAGCCAAAGGGCGGTATGTTTTCTTTGTAGGAGTTTCGGACAAGGCGGTTCTAATGGTGTACTTTTTGTTTTGATCTGACTCTTTTTGTAGGATTTAGGGGTTTTTATATTTCTTAACATTGGACGTGATCGTCTCTTACTAGGTTGCTAGCTACCGCTGCAACCCAGAAAAACCAATACTATAGTTAAGTGGCCTGTAAAATTTAGTATAGGCAAAAAGTCGTTCTTTGTTATAACTTATCGATACGCCTGGTCGGTTGAATACCTTTGCTTTTTCTTTCAAGATACTATCTCTGTTGTTTGTGTAGTACTGTTTTTTTAACTTGCGTGTAGCTTGCTTTGATCTAACCATTATCTAATTATGAATGAGAACATTTACAGTTTTGACGCTTCTTATATTGTAACGTATTGAAAAAGAAACCATTTATGATGAGCTATATCGGTCCTTTATGTAATGCTAGCTACCGCTGCAACCCGGACTAATTCCAAAGGTATGCAATTTTTGTTATTCCAATGATCGTTTTTTATTGTAACTAGGTTTCAGCCATCTCTACAGCCATGATACTATTGGAAATTACATAATCCCTATTTATGTTATAGTTAACATGGGCAAGGTGTCGTTCTTTATTGTATAATTTTTTCATTATAGCTTTTGTCACCCCAGTATCTACCCATTATTCTGGTAGCAACTTTTTTCTTATGTTTGTTTCGGTAATCTTCATCATTATCATACCGTTCCCTGCTCTTTTGTCTAGCCTGCTCAATTGTTGCTTCTCTATAAAGTTTATCATTGTGATAACGCTCCTTGATCTTTTGTTTAGCCTGCTCAATTCTTGCTTCTCTGTAATGTTCATCATTACCATATCGTTCCTTGATCTTTTGTTTGGCTGTCTGAATTTTTGCATGTCTATAATCTTCATCATTGTGATAACACATCTTGCTGTTTTGTGTTGATTACTTCTCGATACGCCTGGTCGGTTGAATACCTTTGTTTTGCTCTCTCAATTATTACTTTTCGATACACCTGGTCGGTTGAATACCTTTGCTTTTTTCTTTTCAAGTTACTATCTCTGTTGTTTGTGTAGTACTCTTTCTTCAACTTGCGTATAGCCTGCTTTGATCTAACCATTATTCTAATCAAGAATGAGAGAATTTTCAGTTTTTTCTTTCCTTATATACTAATTATGACGTCACTCTATTCACGTCATAGCTCTAATATAAAACTATGATGACGTTCATTATTTATCTAGTAGGGTTTCAGACCAGGTATTTCTAATGATGTACTTTTGTTTTGATCTGACTCTATTTTTAGGAGTTTTGGGTTTTTATATTTCTTAGCATTGGACTGATCGTCTATTACTAGGTTGCTAGCTACTGCTGCAACCCAAATTCACATATATATTTATTTATGAGAGGCAGCCTGGCTGAGTGGTCCAAGGCACTGGTGTTAGCCACCAGTCTCTTCAGAGGCGTGGGTTCAATTCTTACCGCTGGTATACGATTATGTTTGAAAGACTGCAGTGTGAAAAGACATCAAAATGCAGTTTTTGGTGGAAAAATCCCGTTTAGTATACTGGAAACAAAGAAAAGAGAAAAAAATACCCCGTTTAGGCAGAATGTTGTAGTAGCTGCCACTTTTCTTGATTTTTTAGTACTGATTTTTTAACTTGTGTGTAGCTTGCTTTGATCTAACCATTATGTATTCATGAATGAGACCATTTACAGTTTTGACGTTTCTTATATAGTAATTATGACGTCACTGCATTAAAAAAACAGTTTTTATTGGAAAAATTTATTCTCTTTTAGAAATAATTTATTTTAGTTACTATAGATTTTTAACCCAATTAATTTCCTTTAAAATGAGCTATTGAACAACCCTCTACGATGTTCCAGTGCCAAGCTATCTCTGGATACAAAAAAGAAAAAAAAAAAAGAAAAAAAATATCTCGTTTGGGGAGAATAACGTGGTTAAAGTCAATTTTCTCGATTTTCAAGCCAATATATTTCCCTTGCTGTTCAAGCCAAGGGACAGAAAGTTTCCTATACAGGGGTTTCGGACAAGGCGGTTGTAATGGTGTACTTTTTGTTTTGATCTGACTCCTGCTTTAGGAGCTATGGGTTTTTATATTTCTTAACATTGGACGTGATCGTCTCTTACTAGGTTGCTAGCTACCGCTGCAACCCGGATATTTCTTATATAGTAATTATGACGTCACTGCATCAAAAATACAGTTTTTATTGGAAAAATTTATTCTCTTTTAGAAATAATTTATTTTAGTTACTATAGATTTTTAACCCAATTAATTTCCTTTCAAATGAGCTATTGAACAACCCTCTACGATGTTCCAGTGCCAAGCTATCTGTGGAAAAGAAAAAGAAAAAAAAAAAAAAATATCCCGTTTGGGGAGAATAACGTGGTAAAAGTCTATTTTCTTGATTTTCAAGCCAATATATTTTCTTTGTTATTCAAGCCAAAGGGCGGTAAGTTTCCTTTATGGAGGATTTGGACAAGGCGGTTCTAATGGTGTACTTTTTGTTTTGATCTGACTTTTTTTTTAGGAGCTACGGGTTTTTATATTTCTTAACATTGGAGGTGATCGTCTCTAACTAGGTTGCTAGCTGCCGCTGCAACCCGGATTGCTAGCTACCGCTGCAACCCGGATAATAAATTGCTAGCTACCACTGCAACCCGGATTGCTAGCTACCGCTGCAACCCGGATAATAAATATTGATAAATATAAATAAATAATAAATAAGTATCTATTATAATAATTTGTAATTTATATATAAAATATATAAATATAATGCAATATATATACAATAAATAAATATTCATTACTATAAATAATAGTTTATTTACAAATTATATAATTAAATGGAAAATATTATTCTATCTTCTATAATATAGTAAAAAGGAAAAGAAGACACTGGTTAAATATACTCCGTTCTCAATTACACTCAGGTCTTGTGAATTAAGGGGCAGCAACACTACCCTTATTTATGTTGATATCTCGAAGCTTTAAGATTAACTTCATTATCCAATGCAGTCTTTGCTTGTTTTCAGTGTTTCTAAGTAATTTATGTGTTAAGTAATGATCGTTTGGATTTTTGATACCGGTTTTTACTTTACATTGAAATACTGTTTTTTAATGAAAGATTTTCTAGAGGATGTTTCAAAACAAAATTAAAGAGTGATCATGGTTACATAATCAAATAAAACGAGCAAAAATGCAGTCGCATGACAAGTCAAAATCAAAACGAACAGAAATTACATAGATGAATCCTAAAACAAACAGAAAGTCTATCTAAAAAAAAACAGGCAGATATTACTAGAATAAATGGAACCTAAAACCAGCAGAAACTGAAATGAATAAAACTAATGTTGAATAAAATTAAACTAAAATTCTTTCAATGTTGCGTGATCGCAAACAATCTGTCATCGGTCGGGCCACAAGTTTTTTGGCCCATTTCTAGACCCAATTTTCGAGCAAACCATTGTTTTTTTTTCTTTGTGCATCGGGGCTCCTTGGCCCAATTACTTACGGATAATATAAATTTCAAGTTGATACGAAATGAATTTTTAGCCTCTTTTAGAAGGGGTCAGGTCCCCAGCCTTAATTTTTTCTTACTAGGTTCGTTGAGGATAAAAGTTCAAACCGTTTAGAAAAAGCGTTTGGTCTATTTTTGTGCTCCCCAAGATCCTCCTATATAATAAATATTTAAAATCAGCAAAAAAATCTGATTTTTTGATGCATCTATTGATATTAAAATTATGTATTTTAGAGTTACAGTTACTCTTGAGACGATTCGCTCCTACTACAACAGTTCGTTACGACGAACTGTTTGACTATTTCATTTTTACTATGGGGTGTGATCATCTCATACTACGTTGCTAGCTACTGCCGCAACCCCGATAGGGTGCAATCTACTGCTGCAACCTGGATTCCAGTTACTAAGGGCTATAGTTCGCCCTTTACTGTAATTTCTTAACATTGGACGTGATCGTCTCTTACTAGGTTGCTAGCTACCACTGCAACCCGGATTAGTATGGGCGAGAGTTCGCTCTTTACTGTAAATTTAATTTTAGTATTAAACTATACCAATAGTTTATATAACTGTATAGTTACTACAGGCAAGAGTTTGTTCTTTATTATAATAATCTTAACTATAGTGAAGTTGCGTATAAAAGTTAGTATAGGGAAGAGTTCGATCTTTATTATAAACTCATTTAAAAATTTTTAGGAATGTATATAGTTTCTTTTCACAAAGTGAAATTGTGTTACTCAAACATCCTAAATATTTTTTGCAGTTTACATAGTTTTGCAGTTTTTTACTCATACCTTTTGCACTGTAATAATATAAATACTGTAATCTTAACTATAGTGAAGTTACCTATACAAGTTAGTATAGGGAAGAGTTCGTTCTTTATTATACTGTTGAATTACTAACCTATACTATAATTAAGCGGCGTATACAATTTAGTATAGGCAAGAGGTCGTTCTTTATTATACAAAAAAGAAAAATTTTGGTTCCAGGAGTTTCGGTTACTATTGAGACAAGTAGCTATTATTACTATAGAGTTCATTACATGGACTGTTTTATTGCTTCAAAATTCAAATATCTTTGAAAAGACTGCAGTATGAAAATACATCAAAAATGCAATTTTTTTGACAAAATTGATTCTACTTTAAAAAGTATTTTATTTTTAAATACAAAAGTGACTAGATGTTGCAATTTCCTTTAAAATGAGCTATTATACAGCTCTCTATGATTTTCCAGTGCCCAGCTAGCTGAGCAGAAAGAAAAAGCGGAAAGAAAAAAATATCCCGTTTGTGGAGAATAACGTGGTAAAAGTCAATTTTCTGATTTTCAAGCCAATATATTTTCTTTGTTATTCAAGCCAAAGGGAGGTAAGTTTCCTTTATAGAGGATTCGGACAAGGCGGTTCTAATGGTGTACTTTTTGTTTTGATCTGACTCTTTTTTTAGGAGTTGGGGGGTTTTATATTTCTTGACATTGGAGGTGATCGTCTCTTACTAGGTTGCTAGCTACCGCTGCAACCCGGATTGACTAATACCATTTATGATGAACTATATTGATCCTTTATATAATTTCTAGCCGACTTTTCAACAGCATCCGCTCTTTCAAAGAGAATTTTAATCTGTAATTTTGAATACTTTTCGTGATCCTGGTAAAACATGCGTAAAATGTTTCTCAATTTACGAAGATCAGCCTGCATTTTTGCCATCTTCTTATATTTCTGAATGTAATTTTTCCCTTTGTCCTTATGCGTTCTTCGGTACAACCTCGCAGAGAATTTAATTTTTTCATTATAGCTTTTGTCACCCCAGTATCTACCCATTATTCTGGTAGCAACTTTTTTCTTATGTTTGTTTCGGTAATCTTCATCATTACCATACCGTTCCTTGATCTTTTGTTTGGCTGTCTCAATTTTTGCATGTCTATAATCTTCATCATTGTGATAACACATCTTGCTGTTTTCTTTTGCTCTCTCAATTATTACTTCTCGATACGCCTGGTCGGTTGAATACCTTTGTTTTGCTCTCTCAATTATTACTTCTCGATATGCCTGGTCGGTTGAATACCTTTGTTTTTTTCTTTTCAAGATACTATCTCTGTTGTTTGTGTAGTACTGTTTTTTCAATATCCGTGCAGCTTGCTTGATTGAAACCATTATGTAATTATGAATGTGAACTTTTACAGTTCTGAAGCTTCTTATATAGTAATTATGACGTCACAAGGTAATGATTTTATGACGTCATAGCGCAATGATATTATTTCATGACGTCTTCAGAAACAACAATATAATTTCGTGTTTGTCTATTCACATCATAGCTCTAACAAAATTTAATTAGAGTTCGTTCTTTATTGTTATGTTTGGACGTGATCGTCTCTTATTGTGATATTCATGAATGAGACCATTTACAGTTTTGACGTTTCTTATATAGTAATTATGACGTCACTGCATCAAAAATACAGTTTTTATTGGAAAAATTTATTCTCTTTTAGAAATAATTTATTTTAGTTACAAAAGGTTTTTAACCCAATTAATTTCCTTTAAAATGAGCTATTGAACAACCCTCTACGATGTTCCAGTGCCAAGCTATCTCTGGATACAAAAAAAGAAAAAAAAAAATATCCCGTTTGGGGAGAATAACGTGGTAAAAGTCAATTTGCTTGATTTTCAAGCCAATATATTTCCCTTTCTGTTCAAGCCAAGGGACAGAAAGTTTCCTATACAGGGGTTTCGGACAAGGCGGTTCTAATGGTGTACTTTTTGTTTTTATCTGACTCCTTTTTTAGGAACTATGGGTTTTTATATTTCTTAACATTGGACGTGATCGTCTCTTACTAGGTTGCTAGCTACCGCTGCAACCCGGATTTTTGTTTTGATCTGACTCCTTTGTTAGGAACTATGGGTTTTTATATTTCTTAACATTGGACGTGATCGTCTCTTACTAGGTTGCTAGCTACCGCTGCAACCCGGATTCTTTGTTATAACTTATCGATACGCCTGGTCGGTTGAATACCTTTGCTTTTTCTTTTCAAGATACTATCTCTGTTGTTTGTGTAGTACTGTTTTTTTTAACTTGCGTGTAGCTTGCTTTGATCTAACCATTATCTAATTGTGAATGAGAACATTTACAGTTTTGACGCTTCTTATATTGTAACGTATTGACAAGAAACCATTTATGATGAGCTATATCGGTCCTTTATGTAATTTTATATTTCTTAACATTGGACGTGATCGTCTCTTACTAAGTTGCTAGCTACCGCTGCAACCCGGATACTTTATTATGAATATAAATTACAAACAGGAAAAAGCCTACGGCTTTTTCTTCTTTGGAATAGTAAGAGACGATCGTCAAATAATCAGGCAGCTAACTAGGATTATAATTTGTTCTTTAACATAAACTTCATTAATCGGATATTTTAATATATCCTATATGGTCTAGAGGTTGGGATAGCTCTCACCCAGTAGGCTTGAGTTCAATTTCTGTTTGGGAAATTTTTATTTATGATGATTTCTTAAGGAACATAATTAAAATTTCTTAATGTAATAAAAATAATTTGTTTTAATTACAAAAGGTTTTTAACCCCATTAATTTCCTTTAAAATGAGCCATTGAACAACTCTCTACGATGTTCCAGTGCCATGCTATCTGTTGAAGTACTAACCTATACTATAATTAAGTGGCGTATAAAATTTAGTATAGGCAAGAGGTCGTTCTTTATTATAACAACCCGGATATCATAAAACAATTAATTAGCTTTTTACACATATCTCATATGGTCTAGTGGTTTAGGATAGTTGGCTTTCAACCAATTGGCTTGGGTTCGAATCCCGGTGTGGGAATTATTTTTAAAACAAAATCAGGTGAAATTAATTAGCTAATTTGACAAGACATAGGTAACTAAGGGCAAGAGTTCGTTCTTTACTATAAAAAACAGGCTCGGGTTCGATTCCCGGTGTGGGAAAATTTTTAACTCTATAATCTTCGAATATTTGAACCTTTTATAATTTATAATGATGTATAATATAAATACTGTAATCTTAACTATATTAACTATAGTGAAGTTGCGTATGCAAGTTAGTATAGGGAAGAGTTCGATCTTTATTATAATTTTATATCAGTTACTATGGGAGAGAGATCGTTCTTTACTGTAATTTATTGTAAAATAATTTGTTTTAATTACAAAATGTTTTTAACCCCATTAATTTCCTTCAAAATGAGCCATTGAACATCTCTCTACAATATTCCAGTGCCATGCTATCTGTTGAATTACTAACCTATACTATAATTACGTGGCGTATAAAATTTAGTATAGGTAAGAGGTCGTTCTTTATTATAATTCTTATATAGTAATTATGACGTCACTGCATCAAAAATACAGTTTTTATTGGAAAAATTTATTCTCTTTTAGAAATAATTTATTTTAGTTACAAAAGGTTTTTAACCCAATTAATTTCCTTTAAAATGAGCTATTGAACAACCCTCTACGATGTTCCAGTGCCAAGCTATCTGTGGAAAAGAAAAAGAAAAAAAAAGAAAAAAATATCCCGTTTGGGGAGAATAACGTGGTAAAAGTCTATTTTCTTGATTTTCAAGCCAATATATTTTCTTTTTTATTCAAGCCAAGGGCGGTAAGTTTCCTTTATGGAGGATTTGGACAAGGCGGTTCTAATGGTGTACTTTTTGTTTTGATCTGACTCTTTTTTTAGGAGCTACGGGTTTTTATATTTCTTAACATTGGAGGTGATCGTCTCTTACTAGGTTGCTAGCTACCGCTGCAACCCGGATTTTCAATAGTTGACTCGTACTTTTCAGGACAGTTTGTTCTACTACACAGAGAATTTTTTGCCAAATATTCAGTAGAACTAAAAGAACTGTTTAAAACACAGTTAGAAATACTTTTTTCTTGAGTCGGTGTTCCAGGAATTGGTTCTAAATCATTAGTCTTACAAACACATATACTAATAACCCTAACAGGCTCGTTTTCGCCATAATTGAAAAACATTGCTTTTTCTTCGCTGCTGATAGGTATGCTTGTATATATATATTTTTATTGCTGCTACATAAACTGCAATTGCTCCTTCCAAAATTAATATTCGAATTTTCTAAGAAGTACGCCTCTGTACATTCACTGTGTTGTCGAACATTTTCCATTGTATCTATAAGCTGTTCCGCAGTTGCCAGTCCATACTTGGAAGCTTTTTATTAAACTGATAACATTTCTTTTGGATATTACTATGAAGCTTTGCCAAACCATTTCTAGCCGACTTTTCAACAGCATCCGCTCTTTCAAAAAGAATTTTAATCTGTAATTTTGAATACTTTTCGTGATCCCGATAAAACATGCGTAAAACTTTTCTCAATTTACAAAGATCAGCCTGCATTTTTGCCATCTTCTTGTATTTCTGAATGTAATTTTTCGCTTTGTCCTTATGCGTTCTTCGGTACAACCTCGCAGATAATTTAATTTTTTCATTATAGCTTTTGTCACCCCAGTATCTACAGATTATTCTGGTAGCAACTTTTTTCTTATGTTTGTTTTGGTAATCTATATCGTTATCATACAGTTCCTTGCTCTTTTGTTTTGCTGTCTCAATTGTTGCATGTCTATAAAGTTCATCATTATAATAACGCTGTTTGTCACTATCAATTTTAGTATGTCTATAAACTACATCATTATAATAACGCTGTTTGTCACTATCAATTTTCGCATCTCGACACGCCTGTTCGGTGTTCGGTTGAATACCTTTGCTTTTCTCTTTTCAAGATGCTATCTCTGTTTTTTTGTAGTACTGTTTTTTTAACTTGCGTGTAGCTTGCTTGATTGAAACCATTATGTAACCATTAGTTGAATGTTCATGTCACGTATCAAGTATCAAGAACCTAACAAAAAATTAAACTAATTTTAAAATTTTCAGGTATTTTTCTAGTCTAAATTAAAAGATTAAAACTATTGTTCAGACACCATAAATATTTTTGCAGTTTATAACTTTAGCGATTCTGAACTAAAAACGAAAATAAAATAAAAATTAATTTTTTTCAATTTTTACGTCACGTCGCTCATTAAGTCATATATGGTTATTAGTACACAATAGGTTTTTAGATATTACGTCATGTCACTTATTACGTCATACATGGTTATTAGTAGATAATCGGTAATTTTATAATAGAGTTCGTTCTTTATTATAATAAAAAATTAAGTTTTCCGTAAAAAATAATTAATTTAAAAAAAAATTAAGTAGAAATGGCACTAGATCTAGAGATTTCCTTTAAAATGAGCCATTGAACAACTATCTACAATGTCCCAGTGCCAAGCTATCTGTGGAAAAGAAGAAGAAGAAGAAGAAAGAAAAAAATATCCCGTTTGTGGGATATTTTTCTTGGCCGAGTGGTCCAAGGCGCTGGTGTTAGTCACCAGTCTTTTCGGAGGTGTGGGTTCAAATCCTACAACTGGTATACGACTATGACGTCATTGATCAATCTTTAGTATGAAATATGCAATTTTTCGTAAAAAACTGATTCTATTTTAAAAATACATTGTTTTAAGTACAAAAAGTTTTTAACGCCGTTAATTTCCTTTAAAATAAGCCATTGAACAACTCTCTACGATGTTCCAGTGCCAAGCTATCTGTGGAAAAGAAGAAGAAAGAAAAAAATATCCCCTTTGTGGAGAATAACGTGGTTAAAGTCAATTTTCTTGATTTTCAAGCCAATATATTTTCTTTGTTATTCAAGCCAAAGGGCGGTAAGTTTCCCTTATAGGAATTTCGGACAAGACGATTCTAATGGTGTACTTTTTGTTTTGATCTGACTCTTTTTTTTAGGAGTTATGTGTTTTTATATTTCTTAACATTGGACGTGATCGTCTCTTACTAGGTTGCTAGCAATTGCTGCAACCCGGATCGACTTGTGATTTTATATGTAGTGTAGATCAAATACAATTGGATCCGTCAATTTATACTAGCAAAAACATTTTTTAAGTCTGATGAAGATTTAACTGATATGTCAAAAGTAAGGTTGCAAGTCGACGATTTTGTTTTGGCCTTATTATAATTGGTATGGTGAAATAATAATATGCATATGGTTCTTAAATCATACTTCTTTATGGTCCCATATGGTCTAGTGTCTAGGATAGTTAACTTTCACTTAACAGGCCCGGGTTCGATTTCCGGTGTGGGAAACTTTTTAACTCTATAATCTTCGAACATTCGAACCTTTTATAATTTATAATGATGTATAATATAAATACTGTAATCTTAACTATAGTGAAGTTACCTATGCAAGTTAGTATAGGGAAGAGTTCGATCTTTATTATAATTGTGTGTAAGTTTTTGTGTGTGTGTGCAAGTTTTTGTGTGTGTGTACAAGTTTTTGTGTGTGTGTGTAAGTTCTTGTGTGTGTGTGTGTAAGTTTTTGTGTGTGTGTGTAAGTTTTTGTGTGTGTGTGTGTAAGTTTTTTGTGTGTGTGTAAGTTTTTTTGTGTGTGTAAGTTTTTGTGTGTGTGTAAGTTTTAGTGTGTGTGTGTAAGTTTCTGTGTGTGTGTGTGTGTAAGTTTGTGTGTGTGTGTGTAAGTTTTTGTGTGTGTGTAAGTTTTTGTGTGTGTGTGTGTTTGTAAGTTTTTTTGTGTGTGTGTGTGTGAGTTTTTGTGTGTATGTTGAATTACTAACCTATATTATGATTAGTGGCGTATAAAATTTAGGAATGACAAGAGGTCGTTCTTTATTATACAGGAAAAAGCCTACGGCTTTTTCTTCTTTTAAATAGTAAGAGACGAGTCTCAAATAATCAAGTAGCTAGCTAATTCCAAAGGTATTCAATTTTTGTTATTCCAATGATCGTTTTTTATTGTAAATTACCATGAACTGTTTGATTGCTTCAAAATTCAAATATCTTTGAAAAGACTGCAGTATGAAATACATCAAAAATGCAATTTTTTTGAAAAAAATTGATTCTACTTTAAAAAGTATTTTATTTTTAAATACAAAAGGCACTAGATGTAGCAATTTCCTTTAAAATGAGCTATTATACAGCTCCCTATGATTTTCCAGTGCCCAGCTAGCTGAGGAGAAAGAAAAAGCGGAAAGAAAAAAATATCCCGTTTGTGGAATAACGTGGTAAAAGTCAATTTTCTTGATTTTCAAGCCAATATATTTTCTGTGTTATTCAAGCCAAAGGGCGGTAAGTTTCCTTTATAGAGGATTCGGACAAGGCGGTTCTAATGGTGTACTTTTTGTTTTGATCTGACTCTTTTTTTTTAGGAGTTGGGGGGTTTTATATTTCTTGACATTGGAGGTGATCGTCTCTTACTAGGTTGCTAGCTACCGCTGCAACCCGGATTCTGATTAACTATATCGGTATTTTTATGTAAGTTGCTAGCTACCGCTGCAACCCGGATAATAAACTGATTACAAACAGGAAAAAGCCTACGGCTTTTTCTTATTTGAAATAGTAAGAGACGAACCTCAAACAATCAAGTAGCTTTTCAAATAATCGTATTTTAATGTAATTTAACCCCATAAATTCCTTCAAAATGAGCCATTGAACAATTCTCTACAATGTTCCAGTGCCATGGTATCTGTTGAATTACTAACCTATACTATAATTAAGTGGCGTATAAAATTTAGTATAGGTAAGAGGTCGTTCTTTATTATAATTCCTTATGTAATAAAATTGTGAAAAACACACCGAGCCTTGGCTATTCTATTTTTAACATCTTCTCTGATCTCTCCGTCTTTACTATTAAAAAATCAAATGTAACCTCATACTTGAACTATACCAAATACCCCTTTTTCTATTCTCTGTTGCATCAGTTACTATGAGATAGACTTCGGTCCTTACTGTAACTTTCCTTATATACTAATTATGACGTCACTCTATTCACGTCATAGCTCTAATATAAAACTATGATGACGTTCATTATTTATCTAGTAGGGTTTCAGACAAGGTATTTCTAATGGTGTACTTTTGTTTTGATCTGACTCTATTTTTAGGAGTTTTGGGTTTTTATATTTCTTAGCATTGGACTGATCGTCTCTTACTAGGTTGCTAGCTACTGCTGCAACCCAAATTCACATATATATTTATTTATGAGAGGCAGCCTGGCCGAGTGGTCCAAGGCACTGGTGTTAGCCACCAGTCTCTTCAGAGGCGTGGGTTCAATTCTTACCGCTGGTATACGATTATGTTTGAAAGACTGCAGTGTGAAAAGACATCAAAATGCAGTTTTTGGTGGAAAAATTTATTCTCTTTTAGAAATAATTTATTTTAGTTACTATAAATTTTTAAACCCAATTAATTTCCTTTAAAATGAGCTATTGAACAACCCTCTACGATGTTCCAGTGCCAAGCTATCTCTGGATACAAAAAAAAGAAAAAAAAAGAAAAAAAAAAAAAAGAAAAAAATATCCTGTTTAGGCAGAATGTTGTAGTAGCTGCCAATTTTCTTGATTTTCAAGCCAATATATTTCCCTTGCTGTTCAAGCCAAGGGATAGAAATTTTACTATGCAGGGGTTTCGGACAAGGCGGTTCTAATGGTGTACTTTTTGTTTTTTGATCTGACTCTTTTTTTAAGAACTATGGGTTTTTATATTTCTTAACATTGGACGTGATCGTCTCTTACTAGGTTGCTAGCTACCGCTGCAACCCGGATTCTTTGAAAGAGACGAACGTCAAACAATCAAGTAGCTAATTAGGTCCAATGTATGTAATGGTTTGTTATTCCAATGATCGTCTTTTAATGTGAGTTTTCAAAGCGTGTTTTTTCACTTTTTAGTTACTATGGGCTCTGGTTCGCCTTTCACTAGGTTTTGCCATCTACAGCAATTATGATTTTCCAAAACATATTTAAAACTTTTAGTTACTATATGCTTCGGTTTGTCTTTCACTTGATTGCAGCTATAGCTACAACTATCATTTAGAGCTCGTTCTTTACTATATAAAAATACTAAACTTTTCAGTTAGTAAAGCCTGAAGTTCATTCTTTATTATAAAATAAATTACAAACAGGAAAAAGCCTACGGTTTTTTCTTCTTTGGAATAGTACGAGACGATCCTCAAATAATCAGGCAGCTAACTAGGTTTATAATTTGTTCTTTAACATAAACTTCATTAATCGGATATTTTAATATATCCTATATGGTCTAGAGGTTGGGATAGCTCTCACCCAGCAGGCTTGAGTTCAATTTCCGTATGGGAAATTTTTACTTATGATGATTTCTTAAGGAATATAATTAAAATTTCTTAATGTAATAAAAATGATTTGTTTTAATTACAAAAGGTTTTTAACCCCATTAATTTCCTTTAAAATGAGCCATTGAACAACTCTCTACGATGTTCCAGTGCCATGATATCTGTTTATATTACAAACAGGAAAAAGCCTACAGCTTTTTCTTCTTTGAAATAGTAAGAGACTAGCCTAAAACAATCAAGTAGCTAACTAAGTCAAATGTATGTATTGGGTTTTTATTCCAATGACCGTCTTTTAGTTAAAAATTTTAATATATTGACCTTAAATATAACTGTACTAGCCTATACTATAGTTAAGTGGCCTATAAAATTTAGTATAGGCAAGAGGTCGTTCTTTATGATAAAAAAAAAATCAAGTATTTGGATTCGTTGATGACGATCGGATGGTTGCACATATTTTAGAAAACACCAATAAAAATCCTAATCTATCAACTAATTTTCTTGGTGGAGTGAGTTTTACCAACAAATTTTCCGGATCCAGATAGATTCCCAGAGGAAATACGCATGGAGCTCCATCTCCCTGGACATTTTCCACTACAGAGTAATTTTGATGACGAACAAATATTAAGACCCAATATTAGCAAATATTACGCAACTCCACCAGGGGAAGAAGCAAGATACGGGACATATCATGATTATTACCGAAGGGGATTTCTTACTTTACAACATGTTGTATCATCTTCTATTATTAAACAAATTTCAGGTGCTAACATGTCATCAGTGGATCTACAAATGCAGCGATTTCCCCACCCAAGTTACGATATAGACGCTTTTACAATAGTTTTAAAAAAATTTTGGATTTATTTATATTGCTGACTTTTATCTATCCTGTCTTGAACACCACTAAAAATATTGTCATTGAAAAGGAAGCTGGATTGAAGGAGTCAACCAAAGATATGGGTCTTCCTAATTGGTTGCATTGGACCGCATGGTTTACAAAGTCCTTTATGTTCTTCCTAATTATAATTACCTTTAGTACAGATAGTCTCGATCCAAAGGTTTCAAAATACAAAGCCTCAAATCCATACATAAAATCTGATTTTATGGCTAGAAAACACACAACAATCTGCGAAAATTTCATGGGCCAACAGCTAAATAATCTTTCCTTGGGCTATAAAATAGCCATCTAAATGAGGCTTAAATCTCGAGTTATGTCATCTACGTTGATTACATATCCACACAACCTGGATGACATACTATACACCTTCTTTGAGGTAGAATAGAGTCCGGATGTTGACTACAGAAAGCTAGTCTACAGTTTCTACAAATATGAACAGGCTCTTCACTGCAGAAAAAACAACAATTTTTCTTTTCATTACAACTCAGGGCATATCTGAGTGTCCTATGGGCTAATCTGATTCTATACCTTCGTAATCCAGTATCAGAAGTAAGAGTCATTCCTAATTCATTTTTTTGCTGCATATAGTCCTCTGCATATCGAATAACAAAGATCCCACAGCTGCTAGGATCTTCTTGTGGCTGTGTCTTTATATCTGAAAGATCTAACAAAGTCTTCTTATTGACGACAAGAGCTGCATTAAAGTGAAAAGCGCTTTATAGCATGCCTTGATTGTCATATTTGGCAAGCTATTTAACAAAAATATTTTGCATTCTCTTAAATCACATATTATTAAAAGAAAATCTTCACGATAAAGTAGAGGGAGAAAAATTAAGTCGGTTTCTTCAGGCATTTCTGTTAAAATTGCTTTAAGACCCCTTAATTCTGAGTCCCGTAAATTTTTTGATTCGAAAGTTCTCAATAAAACACTTGCTTTATCAGCATGAATCACAACCGAATTCCAATATTCTTCATACCTTCTGAAATTAATAAAAAGTAAATAAGAGACTGTATTTTGATCAAGACGACCCTGTTTACCACTCATCAGAAGAGTTTCAAAATCTTGAAACGACAACGGAAAGCTTTGACTTAGCTGCCATGAGCTTTGAAAGTTGCCAATAGAGAAACAAATTTTATCTCTCAGATATTGCAACTTTCTTTTATCAGAGACAGTTCCACTTGCAACATCAAGTTTCAACCCAAACATTTTATTAAAGCACTTGATAAAATTTTCAATGTAAGGTAGATCATACACATCAAAATACACATCAGAATCAAATCTTTTAAACAAATACATTACTGAATCTATTTCAGATTTTTTTAAAAATAAAGTTGTATCTAAAATACAACCCAGTTCAAACAGTTCATGGTAACAAACTAGTGTATCAAATCACAAATAACACCTAAAATTCAACTAAGGCTCAAACTTTTCATATTTAATCTTAATTTTTTTGAATTGTTGTAAACCGTTATTAAAATATATGGAAATAGTTTTGCAGTTAGCAGATTTTCCATTTATAAACCCTTCGAAATAGACTCTTCTATATATGAAAATTTAACATTTTTCATCGTTTTCACAAAATTAGGACTCGCAATGGTAGCGAGCAGCCAAATAAGAGACGGTCACGTACTATACTTCTATTAATAACTATTCGACTGACACCATTTATGATGAACTATATCGATCCTTTATGTAATCTAATATAAAACTATGATGACATTCATTATTTATCTAGTAGGGTTTCAGACAAGGTAATTCTAATGATGTACTTTTGTTTTGATCTGACTCTATTTTTAGGAGTTTTGTTATATTTCTTAGCATTGGACTGATCATCTCTTACTAGGTTGCTAGCTACTGCTGCAACCCAAATTCACATATATATTTATTTATGAGAGGCAGCCTGGCCGAGTGGTCCATGGCACTGGTGTTAGCCACCAGTCTCTTCGGAGGCGTGGGTTCAAATCTTACCGCTGGTATACGATTATGTTTGAAAGACTGGAGTGTGAAAAGACATCGAAAATGCAGTTTTTTGGTGGAAAAATTTATTCTCTTTTAGAAATAATTTATTTTAGTTACAAAAGGTTTTTAACCCAATTAATTTACTTTAAAATGAGCTATTGAACAACCCTCTACGATGTTCCAGTGCCAAGCTATCTGTGGAAAAGAAAAAAAAGAAAAAAGAAAAAAATATCCCGTTTGGGGAGAATAACGTGGTTAAAGTCAATTTTCTTGATTTTCAAGCCAATATATTTCCCTTGCTGTTCAAGCCAAGGGACAGAAAGTTTCCTATACAGGGGTTTCGGACAAGGCGGTTCTAAAGGTGTACTTTTTGTTTTGATCTGACTCCTTTGTTAGGAACTATGGGTTTTTTATATTCTTAACATTGGACGTGATCGTCTCTTACTAGGTTGCTAGCTACTGCTGCAACCCGGATTGCTAGCTACCGCTGCAACCCGGATTATTTCTTAACATTGGAAGTGATCGTCTCTTACTAGGTTGCTAGCTACCACTGAAACCCGGATTATATAAAAAAACCTAATTGACAAAAACCATTTATGATGAAATATATCGGTCCTTTATGTAATTTTCCTTGCTGTTCAAGCCAAGGGACAGAAAGTTTCCTATTCAGGGGTTTCGGACAAGGCGGTTCTATCGGTGTACTTTTTGTTTTGATCTGACTCCTCTGTTAGGAACTATGGGTTTTTATATTTCTTAACATTAGACGTGATCGTCTCTTACTAGGTTGCTAGCTACTGCTGCAACCCAGATAGTATAGGCAAGAGGTCGTTCTTTATTATAAGGTATACGATTATGTTTGAAAGACTGCAGTGTGAAAAGACATCAAAAATGGAGTTTTTGGTTGAAAAATTCATTCTCTTTTAGAAATAATTTATTTTAGTTACTACAGATTTTTAACCCAATTAATTTCCTTTAAATGAGCCATTGAACAACTCTCTACGATGTTCCAGTGCCAAGCTATCTCTGGATACAAAAGAAAAAAAAAGAAAAAATATCCCGTTTAGGCAGAATGTTGCAGTAGCTGCCACTTTTCTTGATTTTCAAGCCAATATATTTCCCTTGCCGTTCAAGCCAAGGGACAGAAAGTTTCCTATACAGGGGTTTCGGAAAAGGCGGTTCTAATGGTGTACTTTTTGTTCTGTTAGGAACTATGGGTTTTTTATATTTTAACAATGGACGTGATCGTCTCTTACTAGGTTGCTAGCTACCGCTGCAACCCGGATCTTACTAGGTTGCTAGCTACCGCTGCAACCCGGGTTTCTAATTGATTAAAAACAGATTAGAAATCTAATTGATTTCTTCTTTGAAATAGTAAGAGACTAGCCTCAAACAATCAAGTAGGTAACTAAATCAAATTTATGTAATGAGTTTTTATTCCAATGATCGTCTTTTAATGGAAAATCTTAATGTATTGACCTTAAACATAACTGTACTAGCCTATACTCTATAGTTAAGTGGCCTATAAAATTTAGTATAGGCAAGAGGTCGTTCTTTATTATACTCTTACTAGGTTGCTAGCTACCGTTGCAACCCAGAATAAAAAATTACAAAAGGTTCTTAGCCCCATTAATTTCCTTTAAAATGAGCTATTAAACAACTCTCTACGATGTTCCAATGCCAAGCTATCTGTGGAATTACTAACCTATACTATAATTAATTGGCGTATAAAATTTAGTATAGGCAAGAGGGCGTTCATTATTTACTCTCAAAGAATCAGGCAGCTAACTAAGTCCAATGTATGCAATGGTTTGTTCTTCTAGTTATCGTCTTTTAATATAAAACATGTACAAAGATGTATTAACCAATTTAATATCATGACTTATATATTATTTATATATTATAAGTCTCTGATAGTACAGTGGTCACTATGCCTGTTTGTCATGCAGAAGACCTGGGTTCGATTCCCCGTCAGAACTTTTTTAATATATTGAATTTAAAGTAGTATCTCTTAAATTTAAAATTTAAAAAAGAAACTCAGTTTCCCTACCTCTTAGCTAATATATATAACTTTAATATAAATTAATAAAGGCAAGAGGTCGTTCTTTATTATAACCACGTCGATCCTTTATGTAATATCCAATAATTGTCTTTTAACCCTAGAAAGGTAAGCTTCCCAAAAAGTTACGTAGATGGTAAGCTTTCGTAAAAATTACTACTTGCAGAAACATTGACTTTTAAAACTCATCACTTAAGTATATTTTAAAATAAGTGGGAATTATCAAAAACAGATCTTCAGATAATGTTTTACACAGCACAAAAGGTTGCTTTCATTTCTTGGAGTCACATGGTATGCATGACTTCGCACGGTGTTCACCGCAGAATGGTTTTTTGCAGTGGTTGCAAAAATTGGTAGTCATTCGGCGAATGCGCGCTGGGCAAAGGCTGCAGGTCGTTCTTCTCCCTTCCACAGACGTTCCTGAATGTATTTCACCTGTCACCTCCATTGTTTGACTGATATCGAGTCTGATCGAGCGCTGCAAAGTGGGGGTTTCTAAGCGAGTGGTCATATGCGGCTGGGTCAACTCTTTGAACAGAACATTCATGAAATCCTTTCGTGAAAGTGGTCTTCCACCAGATTTGGAGATATTGAAGGAGTAGATGACATAACTGTTGATACACGCGATGTTGATTAGCCCATAAACATGCACATGGGCCACCTGTTGGTCTTCCGAGCCGCTGACATTGAACTACACATTTGGTCAAATGTGTCTACACTGCCTTTGGTGTTATTGTAGTACTCAATGATCTCAGGCTTCTTGCTTGGATACGTGATACTGGTACCCTCATGGCAAGTTGAAAGAAGCAGGACCATTTTTGATGGCTTAGGAAGATAAGACACTAGAGTCAGCTCCCGATCGAAACAGAACATTGAGGTTCCTGTGATTCTCCCTTTGCTTACAAGCAGCTCTTTCGGAATTTCACTCTTGTTTTTTTCGTACTGTACCAACTGTAGTCAGTCGATACGGTTCTTTCAGTAGTTCTGCTTCAAACGGAATCGATGTAAACCAGTTGTCAGTCGTGACATTTCTATTTGTCCCCCAGTTAGGTCTTGTGAGCTCTCGCACATAGTATGGTCCTAGTGGAAATCCGTCAGTCCTTGTCGCCTTTCCCAAATATGGCATTGCATTCACCATGTACTTTGTTCCAACGTCGCACATCCTGACAATCTTAAGTCCGTACTTGCTAGGTTTGTTGGGAATATACATTCTAAAAGCACAGCGTCCACGGAATCCTAAAAGCTGCTCGTCGATAGTGACGTTGATTCCTGGGCGAAAATGTTCTTTGCAGCTCTGTATGATCAATTCCCACGTTTCCCTTATAGGTGCAAACGATCATGTTTTCTTCGTTCTTCCCGACTATTTTTGTCATCGAACCGCAAACAATTGACCAAGAATCTGAAGGGCTGACAGCTCATGGTGGCATGGTATGCAGAGCCACTCAATTGGGTGTCAAACAGCTCCTCGGTCGAAAGATGCCCATCTTTGAGTGAGCCTGAGAGAATGAGGGTACCAACTAGGGCCCTAACTTCTATCTCAGTCGTTGCAGCAGTGGTTGCACTTTGCTGTGAATACGAGTCTTTCTTCCTCACTATTTTCTCGTTCCTATGTTTCGTTATTTTTCTCGAAGCCAGCGTTTGAATAAAACAGGTGAAATGCTGACAGTTCACTTTTTGGCCGCTTTTGCATCGCCACTTACAGGACCAGCTACACCTCTGATAATGTTTCTCGCCTTTGCCTTGTTAGGTCTGGACGGCGGGACAGCCGACCATCGATGACCATTCTTTCCTTTCAAAGAGTTTTTCCTTGGAATGACAATATGTTCGTCCCCTGGCAGCTGAGAGGATAGAGGAGGGTCGTCATCGGTCTCATTTGACGATTCAGGAGATGTAGGACCTTCAGCAACAGTTTTTTTACGCCTCGAATACGGCTGGCTTAAACTCACTGTAGTAGAAAGGTTTTCATCAGGGCTGCTATATTCGTTCTCGTCTGGAGGAAAATAGTCATCATCGGAATCTTTGCTATTAGAAATGTCAAGGATTTCCTGGTCCTCCTCATCGTCTGTAAAAGAATCCTCTGCTGCTTCACCATCTTCTGATTCAAGCAGACGCAGGATTTCCGCATCTGAAAGCCGTCGCGAAGTCATTCTGCAAAAAGAAAAATTTTTGCTGCTCATTTGTTAAATCAGAAAATAGCCAAATTCAGCATTTTCATGTGCTATTTCCTCACGGAATTTGCTACGAAGCTTGTCAACAACGTTAAAAAACTGATCTAACCTCATTGTCCGAAGAAGCTTACTAATTACCAAGTTTTGATCAAAAAATCCCCTTTCCTGAAATAGGTGAAAAAGTTACGTAGATGGTAAGCTTTCGTAAATTTTACCACTCACCCTTAATATCTCCCCAACCGGTTCAGATAATAAAACCTCGGTGACGGCACAAGAACTGGCTAGTCATAATATTAGCATATCGGGGAGGTCGGTTCGCGCAATGCATCCGTTTCCATGGCAACCGCGAAAAAGTGTTTTTGCGTCGTAAAATTTACGAAAGCTTACCCTTCTAGGGTTAATGTAATCCCTTTGGAGGCGTGGGTTCAAATCTTACCGCTGGTATACGATTAGGATTTATGTACAAAAATCAAATATCTTTGAAAAGACTGCGGTATAAAAAGACATCAAAAATGCAGTTTTTAGTGGAAAAAATTTATTCTCTCTTAGAAATAATTTATTTTAGTTACAAAAGATTTTTAACCCAATTAATTTACTTTAAAATGAGTCATTTTTATATTTCTTAACATTGGACGTGATCGTCTCTTACTAGGTTGCTAGCTACCGCTGCAACCCGGATCATTGTGATAACACATCTTGTTGTTTTGTTTGATTACTTCTCGATACGCCTGGTCGGTTGAATACCTTTGCTTTTTTCTTTACAAGATGTTGTCTCTTTTTTTTATAGTACTGTTTTTTAAATTACGTATAATAACTCGCTTAAAAGGCATCTAATTACAAAACAAGAAATAATATTTTCATCTAATTAAAACTTCTTATGACTCGTATCGAGTATCCATAACCTAACAAAAAGTAAAACTAATTTTTCAATTTTCAGGTTTTTTGTTAGTTTGAATGAAAAGATTAAAATTATTGCTCAGATATCATAAATATTTTTGCAGTTTACATAATAACTTTAGCGATTCTAAACTGAAAAACTAACTCAGTCCAATATATGCAATGGTGTGCTTATCTAATGATCGTCCTTTAATATAAACTATGGACTAAAGTTCGTTCTTTAATGTAATTTTGGGCAAGGCGGTTCTAATAGTACACTTCTTATTTTGATCTGAATTTTTTTTGGGGAGTTATGGGTTTTTATATTTCTTAACATTGGAGGTGATCGTCTCTTACTAGGTTGCTAGCTACCACTGCAACCTGGATTACTCTATTACAAACAGGAAAAAGCCTATGGCTTTTTCTTATTTTGAATAGTAAGAGACGACCTGGCTACAACCTACGATTATGGCATATTGATCAATCTTTAACATTAATTATAATCTTATTTTAGTTACTATGGGCTGGAAGTTTGTTCTTTACTGTAATTTGATTTATGTCTAATATTCATGTAAACATCTTTAATTCTCTGTTAATAACAAAGGTTCGTAGCTCAGAGGTAGAGCAATTGACTGCAGATCGATAGGTCACCGGTTCGAATCCGGTCAGACCCTTATTTTTCAGAAAATAATTATGGTTTAAAATCTATTAACTGGTCTTTTGCCAAAAACAAGATTTTAATTTATGTCTAATATTAATCATTAAGGAAAATTCATCATCTATATAATGATTTCTTATAATGTTAATGTAATTTTATTTCTAGCTCTCTACAACGAGTTTGACAAGAATTGTATTTACTAAAAAAATCCCTTTGCAAGAATAAGAGAATGAATAAAGATTAAGTAGGGTATGGGGATCGATCTCACGACTCCAGACACAGCTAATTCTCTTACAATGCCATACCTAATTTAGTATAGCCAAGAGGTCGTTCTTTATTATACTATGGGGAATGATCTCTTACTAGGTGGCTAGCTACCGCTGCAACCTGGATTCATCATAAACTTCATTAATCTGACGTTTTAATATATCCTACATAGTCTACTGGTTGGGATAACTAATTCTCATCCAGTTGGCTCGAGCTCGATACCCGGTATGGAAAATATTATAATTTACACCCTATTAAATGGCGTAACGAGTCATTTTAAGCGCAAGAAAAACCAAACTAATTTTATAATTTTGAGGTATTTTTCTTGTTTGAATTCCGATTTTCAAATTATTGCTCGGATATCATAAATATTTTTGCACTTTGCAGTTAAATAAAATTATTGTATTAAAAATTTTCAGGAATTAGTCTAGTTTCAGTTAACAAATAAATTTTTTGTTAAAACCCCCCAAAAATTACTGCATTTTACATGATAATGGATAATTATACAAAAAACCTAATTGACATATACCATTTATGATGAACTATATCGGTCCTTTTTGTTATTTGCAGTTAAATAAAATTATTATATTTAAAATTTTCTGGAAATATACTAGTTTCAGCTAACAAATAAATTTTTTGTTAAAACCCCCAAAATTACTGCATTTTACATAATAATGGATAATTATATAAAAAAACATAATTCACAAATACCATTTATGGTGAACTATATCGGACCTTTATGCAATACAAAAAAGTTTTGAACCCCATTAATTTCCTTTTAAATGAGCCATTGAACAACTCTATACAATGTTCCAGTGCCAAGCTATCTACGGAATATAAAGTTTTAATGTAAATTTACCACGAACTGTTTGATTGCTTCAAAAATCAAATATCTTTGAAAAGACCGCAGTATGAAAAGACATAAAAATGCAGTTTTTGGTGAAAAAATTTATTCTGTTTTAAAAATAATATGTTTTAGTTACAAATGGTTCTTAACACAATTAATTTTCTTTAAAATGAGCTATTGAACAACTCTCTCTACGATGTTCCAGTGCCAAGCTATCTGTGGAAAAGAAAGAAGAAAAGAGAAAGAAAAAAAGATGCCGTTTAGGCAGAATGCTGTAGTAGCTGCCACTTTTCTTGATTTTCAAGCCACTATATTTCCCTAGCTGTTCAAGCCATATGACAGAAAGTTTCCTATACAGGTGTTTCAGACATGGCGGTTCTAATGGTGCACTTTTTGTTTTGATCTGACCTTTTCTTAAGAGTAATGGATTTTATATTTCTTAACATTGAACTTGATCGTCTCTTACGAGGTTGCTAGCTACCGCTTCAACCTGGATACAGTATCGATCCCTTATGTATGATCTCCTAATGATTGTCTTTTAATGTAAAATAACTTTAGTTAATATGGACAAAAGCTCGTTCTTTAATGTACTTTAATTTAAACCTATCGCTACAACCTGGATTTGTTATTTAACATAAACTTCACTAATGAAATGTTTAATATATCTTACACGGTCTAGTGATTAGGATGCTGGCTCTCACTCAGTTGGTCCAGGTTCAATTCTCGGCATAGGAAATTTTTCCCATTGATGGTTTCTTCAGGAAAGGTTATAAATGTACCGATCCTATACATAAATTAGCTGCTAAGTGCAAAAGTATTTATGGTGTCTGAACAACAATTTCCATTTAATAATTCAAACCAGAAAAAACCTGAAAATTTTTAATTTAGTTTGGTTTTTCCTTTGCTTCAATTGACTCGCTACGCCCATTTTTTACGCCTCTAAGTTAATTCTTTATTATAATCCTTTAAAATGAACCATTGAACAACTCTCTACGATGTTCCATTGCCAAGCTATCTGTTGAATTACTAACCTATACTATAATTAAGTGGCGTATAAAATTTAGTATAGGCAAAAGGTCGTTCTTTATTATAACGTCTCTTACTAGGTTGCTAGCTACCGCTGCAACCCGGATAAGAACATATTCGAGGCATAAAAGGAACTTTTTCAAAGGCAGGAGGTGGTGGTTTTATATAGTGCGTTGCAACATTGTCATTCATTAGAATTTCATTTGTTGACATACTTCCCCCATAGCCAATAACATCAACCGAATATCCCTCTCTAGCCAAAGATAGGGTGTGATATTGCATTCTTGGGCTTCTACCAAAATCACCCAGAACCAAGACGCAGACTCGACCCTTGGAATGCTCATTCTCTGGAACTCGACTACTAGTAAGTTTTAAACTAATAGGTCTCCTCTTTCTACCATTTTCCATTGTTTTGATGTGACAGACAAGGGGCAACTATAGAAGACTCTAACCAGTAGAGCAGCTTATAACAGACCAAGCAGATATACAATGCTTTTATTCTGCTTTTCAAAACTTCTCCAGCCTATGCACCAGAAATGCTCGGATACCATGGATATTATTGCAATTTACACAAGCTGCAAAGAACGCACAGGCTGATCTTTGTAAATTGAGAAAAATTTTACGAATATTTTACCGGGATTACGAAAAATATTCAAAATTGAAGATTAAAATTATCTCTGAAAGAATAGATTTTGTTGAAAAGTCAGCAAGAGATGCTTTCGCAAAACTTCATAGTAATATCCAAAAGAAATGTTGCATGTTTAGTGAAAAGCTTCCAAGGTATGGACCGGCAACTGTGGAACAGTTTACAGATGTAATGGGAAATCTTATACATTACTGTGAATATATGGAGGCATAATTGTCCTTTACTTAGTTTCAGCTTAAATTCGATGATCGAGCCTTTATGTAATTTCCTTTAAAATGAGCCATTACACAGCTCTTTACTATGACAACGAACCGTTTGATATAATACTTAAGTTACTATGGGTTAAAGTTCGTTCCTTATTGTAAAAAAAAAAAAGAAAAAAATATCCCGTTTAGGCAGAATGTTGTAGTAGCTGCCACTTTTCTTGATTTTCAAGCCAATATATTTCCCTTGCTGTTCAAGCCAAGGGACAGAAATTTTACTATGCAGGGGTTTCGGACAAGGCGGTTCTAATGGTGTACTTTTTGTTTTGATCTGACTCTTTTTTTAAGAACTATGGTTTTTATATTTCTTAACATTGGACGTGATCGTCTCTTACTAGGTTGCTAGCTACCGCTGCAACCCGGAAAAACAGGAAAAAGCCTACGGCTTTTTCTTCTTTTAAATAGTAAGAGATGAAACTCAAACAATCAATTAGTAGCTAACAAAGTCCAATGTATGGAATGGTTTGTTATTTCAGTGATCGTCTTTTAATGTAAATTTTACTAACCTATACTATAGTTAAGTGGCCTATATAATTTAGTATAGGCAAGAGGTCGTTCTTTATTATAATCTAATGATGTACTTTTGTTTTGATCTGACTCTATTTTTAGGAGTTTTGGGTTTTTATATTTCTTAGCATTGGACTGATCGTCTATTACTAGGTTGCTAGCTACTGCTGCAACCCAAATTCACATATATATTTATTTATGAGAGGCAGCCTGGCCGAGAGGTCCAAGGCACTGGTGTTAGCCACCAGTCTCTTCAGAGGCGTGGGTTCAATTCTTACCGCTGGTATACGATTATGTTTGAAAGACTGCAGTGTGAAAAGACATCAAAATGCAGTTTTTGGTGGAAAAATTTATTCTCTTTTAGAAATAATTTATTTTAGTTACTATAGATTTTTAACCCAATTAATTTCCTTTAAAATGAGCTATTGAACAACCCTCTACGATTTTCCAGTGCCAAGCTATCTCTGGATACAAAAAAAGAAAAAAAAAAGAAAAAAAGAAAAAAAAATATCCCGTTTCGGCAGAATGTTGTAGTAGCTGCCACTTTTCTTGATTTTCAAGCCAATATATTTCCCTTGCTGTTCAAGCCAAGGGACAGAAATTTTACTATGCAGGGGTTTCGGACAAGGCGGTTCTAATGGTGTACTTTTTGTTTTGATCTGACTCTTTTTTTAAGAACTATGGGTTTTTTATATTTCTTAACATTGGACGTGATCGTCTCTTACTAGGTTGCTAGCTACCGCTGCAACCCGGATACTTTATTATGAAATAAATTACAAACAGGAAAAAGCCTACGGCTTTTTCTTCTTTGGAATAGTAAGAGACGATCCTCAAATAATCAGGCAGCTAACTAGGATTATAATTTGTTCTTTAACATAAACTTCATTAATCGGATATTTTAATATATCCTATATGGTCTAGAGGTTGGGATAGCTCTAACCCAGTAGGCTTGAGTTCAATTTCTGTTTGGGAAATTTTTATTTATGATGATTTCTTAAGGAACATAATTAAAATTTCTTAATGTAATAAAAATAATTTGTTTTAATTACAAAAGTTTTTAACCCCATTAATTTCCTTTAAAATGAGCCATTGAACAACTCTCTACGATGTTCCAGTGCCATGCTATCTGTTGAAGTACTAACCTATACTATAATTAAGTGGCCTATAAAATTTAGTATAGGCAAGAGGTCGTTCTTTATTATAATCAAGTAGCTAACTAAGTCCAATGCATGCAATAACTTTTTATTCCAATGATCGTCTTTTAATGTAACATATCAGTTACTATGGGAGAGAGATCGTTCTTTACTGTAACAAATTATGCAATAGTTTGTTATTCCAATGATCGTCTCTTAATGTAATCTTCTTTTAAAGAAGGAAAAGCCAATCGTTTAATATTGATCCCTTACTACAGGTGGATTTGAACCCGCAAACCTCGAATCATGAGGCACACTTTCATCCATTGTGCTGTAGTAAGGTATTCATTGATTTGATTTTTCCACAAATCTGTGTATATACGGATAAATAGATTTTGATAAACGTATTCTAACGGCTATACTAACTTGACTATGCCAGTTAGTATAGCCAAGAGTTATTTTATCATTATAACATTTGAACCTTTTATAATCTATAATGATGTATAATATAAATACTGTAATCTTAACTATAGTGAAGTTGCGTATGCAAGTTAGTATAGGGAAGAGTTCGATCTTTATTATAATATTTTAGTACTGATTTTTTAACTTGCGTGTAGCTTGCTTTGATCTAACCATTATGTATTCATGAATGAGACCATTTACAGTTTTGACGTTTCTTATATAGTAATTATGACGTCACTGCATCAAAAATACAGTTTTTATTGGAAAAATTTATTCTCTTTTAGAAATAATTTATTTTAGTTACAAAAGGTTTTTAAACCCAATTAATTTCCTTTAAAATGAGCTATTGAACAACCCTCTACGATGTTCCAGTGCCAAGCTATCTCTGGAGACAAAGAAAAAAGAAAAAAAATATCCCGTTTGGGGAGAATAACGTGGTAAAAGTCTATTTTCTTGATTTTCAAGCCAATATATTTTCTATGTTATTCAAGCCAAAGGGCGGTAAGTTTCCTTTATGGAGGATTTGGACAAGGCGGTTCTAATGGTGTACTTTTTGTTTTGATCTGACTCTTTTTTTAGGAGCTACGGGTTTTTATATTTCTTAACATTGGAGGTGATCGTCTCTTACTAGGTTGCTAGCTACCGCTGCAACCCGGATTATTGTAAAAATCATTGATCTATCTTTAATATTAATTTTAATCTGATTTTAGTTACTATGGGCTGGAAGTTTATAGTGTTTACTATAAGATAGTTCGTCATTTAATGTAATCTGGTTTGAATTAAAAAATAAAAATTATTGTTCAGACACCATAAATATTTTTGCACTTTGCAGTTAAATAAAATTATTTTATTTAAAATTTTCAGAAATTATTCTAGTTTCAGTTGACAAATAAGATTTTTTTTCAAGGAATCAAGAAGCTAACTAAGTCCAATATATGCAATGGTATGTTCTTCGGATGATCGTCTTTTAATTAGGTTGCTAGCTACTGCTGCAACCAGGAACTATTTAAAAAAATATTTTATTTTTAATTACAGAAGGAACTAGATGTAGCAAGTTACTATTGAGACAAGTCGCTCTTACTATACATAATAAAACCACCATATATCAGTTACTATGGGCGAGAGATCGTTCTTTACTGTAAATAGTACAATGGTAAAATACCCGCTTGTCAAAACATACCCGCTTGTCAAGGGCGATCGGGGTTTGATTCCCCGTTGTAGGGAATTTTTAATTTGTTGACTTTAAATGTAAATTTACAAGCCTACACACTATAGTTAAGCAACCCATCCCAGTTAGTATAGGCAAGAGTTGGATCTTTATTGTAAATCAAGCCAATATATTTCCCTTTCTGTTCAAGCCAAGGGACAGAAAATTTCCTATACAGGGGTTTCGGACAAGGCGGTTCTAATAGTGTACTTTTTGTTTTGATCTGACTCCTTTTTTAGGAACTATGGGTTTTTATATTTCTTAACATTGGACGTGATCGTCTCTTACTAGGTTGCTAGCTACCGCTGCAACCCGAAAAACTTCATTAATCAGATATTTGATATATTTTATATGGTCTAGTGGTTAGGGTAGCTGGCTCTCACCTAGTTTGCCTGATTTCGATTCCCGGTATGGGAAATTTTTACTTATGATGATTTCTTAAGGAAAATTTCTCATCTACATGATGATTCCTTATAATACTTCAGTTACTATGGACTAAAGTTCGTTCTTAAATGTATCTACTTTAAAAAGTATTTTATTTTTAATTACAAAAGGCACTAGATGTTGCAATTTATTTAAAATGAGCTATTATTAAGCTCTCTATGATTTTTCAGTGCCCAGCTAGCTGAGGAGGAAAATCAAGCGGAAAGAAAAAAATATCCCGTTTGTGGAGAATAACGTGGTAAAAGTCAATTTTCTTGATTTTTAAGCCAATATATTTTCTTTGTTATTCAAGCCAAAGGGCGGTAAGTTTCCTTTATAGAGGTTTCGGACAAGGTGGTTCTAATGGTGTACTTTTTGTTTTGATCTGACTCTTTTTTTAGGAGTTCGGGGGTTTTATATTTCTTAACATTGGAGGTGATCGTCTCTTACTAGGTTGCTAGCTACCGCTGCAACCCGGATACCCCTGGAACCACAATACATCAGTTACTATTGGTGAGAGATCGTTCTTTACTGTAATAATAAACTGATTACACACAGGAAAAAGCCTACGGCTTTTTCTTCTTTTAAATAGTAAGAGACGAGTCTCAAATAATCAAGTAGCTAGCTAATTCCAAAGGTATGCAATTTTTGTTATTCCAATGATCGTTTTTTTATTGTAACTAGGTTTCAGCCATCTCTACAGCCATGATACTATTGGAAATAACATAATCCCTATTTATGTTTTAGTTAACATGGGCAAGGTGTCGTTCTTTATTGTATCTTTATTATAAAAATTTAGTATAGGCAAGAGGTCGTTCTTTATTATAATAACCATTTTCCAACTTGAAGTACTTATCTTTTTCACCCACAACTATACTCTACAGATTTTTGGATACCTCAACACCAAGAAATACTTTTCAAAGACCATTTCAGAGCAAATTACTTTCTTAATGTCCCTCCTAAACCCATTTTGCAACTTGAAGTACTTATCTTTTTCACCCACAACTAGACCTTACAGCTTTTTGGATACCTCAACACCAAGAAATACTTTTCAAAGACCATTTCAGAGCAAGCAAGTTACTTTCTTAATGTCCCTCCTAAACCCATTTCCGACTTGAAGTACTTATCTTTTTCACCACAACTATACTTTACAGCATTTTGGTTACCTCAACACTAAGAAATACTTTTCAAAGACCATTTCAGAGCAAGTTACTTTCTTAATGTCCCTCCTAAACCCATTTTCCAACTTGAAGTACTTATCTTTTTCACCCACTTTCTCAATGAAAAAGAAATTAGTTTTTAATCAATTCTAATTTTCCAAATAATATAAAAATTTTCCACTTCGGTTCAGATTTTTCTCAAAGGGATGAAAAAATTTAAAATAATGTTACAAATTTTTCATAGAAGATAGAAAAGTTCAAGTTCTCTTCTGATTTTTACCAAAAAAACACGCTTCAATTCTAATTTCTCCAGAGAAAACAAAAATCTTCCACTTCAGTTCTTTATTTCACAAAGACATAAAGAAATTTAAAGTTCGATTCTAATTTTTCGGTGGAAGATAGAAAAAGTAATATCATACTTGTGAATATCTTCATGGAAGATAAAAAGTTCTAGTTCAATTTAAAATTTTCTCAACGAAGTGAAGAAAAGTTCAAGTTCTCTTCTGAACTTTACCAAAGAACACACTTTAATTCTAATTTCTCCAGAGAAAACAAAAATCTTCCACTTCAGTTCTTTATTTCACAAAGACATAAAGAAATTTAACGTTCAATTCTAATTTTTTGATGGAAGATAGAAAAAGTAATACCATACTTGTGAATATTTTCACGCAAAATAAAAAGTTCTAGTTCAATTTTAAATTTTCTCAATGAAGTGAAGAAAAGTTCAAGTTCTCTACTGAATTTTACCAAAGAACACAATACAATTCTAATTTCTCCAGAGAAAATAAAAATCCTCCACTTATGTTCTATGTTTCACAAAGACATAAAGAAATTTAAAGTTCAATTCTAAATTTTTCGGTGGAAGATAGAAAAAGCAATACCATACTTGTGAAATATTTTCACGGAAGATAAAAAGTTCTAGTTCAATTTAAAATTTTCTCAACGAAGTCAAGGAAAGTTCAAGTTCTCTTCTGAATTTTACCAAAGAACACTCTTCAATTCTAATTTCTCCAGAGAAAATAAAAATCCTCCACTTAAGTTCTATATTTCACAAAGACATAAAGAAATTTAAAGTTCTATTCTAAATTTTTCGGTGGAAGATAGAAAAAGCAATACCATACTTGTGAAATATTTTCACGGAAAATAAAAAGTTCTAGTTCAATTTAAAATTTTCTCAACGAAGTCAAGGAAAGTTCAAGTTCTCTTCTGAATTTTACCAAAGAACACGCTTCAATTCTAATTTCTCCAGAGAAAATAAAAATCCTCCACTTAAGTTCTATATTTCACAAAGACATAAAGAAACTTAAAGTTCAATTGTAATTTTTCGGTGGAAGATAGAAAAAGTAATACCATACTTGTGAATATTTTCATGGAAGATAAAAAGTTCTAGTTCATTTTAAAATTTTCTCAACGAAGTGATGAAAAGTTCAAGTTCTCTTCTGAATTTTACCAAAGAACCCACTTTAATTCTAATTTCTCCAGAGAAAACAAAAATCTTCCACTTCAGTTCTTTATTTCACAAGGACATAAAGAAATTTGACGTTCAATTCTAAATTTTTCGATGGAAGATAGAAAAAGTAATACCATACTTGTGAATATTTTCACGGAAAATAAAAAGTTCTAGTTCAATTTTAAATTTTCTCAATGAAGTGAAGAAAAGTTCAAGTTCTCTACTGAATTTTACCAAAGAACACAATACAATTCTAATTTCTCCAGAGAAAATAAAAATCCTCCACTTAGGTTCTATGTTTCACAAAGACATAAAGAAATTTAAAGTTCAATTCTAAATTTTTCGGTGGAAGATAGAAAAAGCAATACCATACTTGTGAAATATTTTCACGGAAGATAAAAAGTTCTAGTTCAATTTAAAATTTTCTCAACGAAGTCAAGGAAAGTTCAAGTTCCCTTCTGAATTTTACCAAGGAACACACTTCAATTCTAATTTCTCCAGAGAAAATAAAAATCCTCCACTTAAGTTCTATATTTCACAAAGACATAAAGAAATTTAAAGTTCAATTCTAAATTTTTCGGTGGAAGATAGAAAAAGCAATACCATACTTGTGAAATATTTCCATGGAAGATAAAAAGTTCTAGTTCAATTTAAAATTTTCTCAACGAAGTCAAGGAAAGTTCAAGTTCTCTTCTGAATTTTACCAAAGAACACGCATCAATTCTAATTTCTCCAGAGAAAATAAAAATCCTCCACTTAAGTTCTATATTTCACAAAGACATAAAGAAATTTAAAGTTCAATTCTAATTTTCGGTGGAAGATAGAAAAAGTAATACCATACTTGTGAATATTTTCATGGAAGATAAAAAGTTCTAGTTCAATTTTAAATTTTCTCAATGAAGTGAAGAAAAGTTCAAATTCTCTACTGAATTTTACCAAAGAACACAATACATTTCTAATTTCTCCAGAAAAATAAAAATCCTCCACTTAAGTTCTATATTTCACAAAGACATAAAGAAATTTAAAGTTCAATTCTAAATTTTTCGGTGGAAGATAGAAAAAGCAATACCATACTTGTGAATATTTTCACGGAAGATAAAAAGTTCTAGTTCAATTTAAAATTTTCTCAACGAAGTCAAGGAAACTTCAAGTTCTCTTCTGAATTTTCTCAATGAAAAAGAAATTAGTCATTGATCATTTCTATTTTTCCAAATAATATAAAAATTTTCCACTTTAGTTCAGATCTGTCTCGAAGAGATGAAAAATTTAAAATACTGTTCCAAATTCTTCACAGAAGATAAAAAAGTTCAAGTTCTCTTCGGAATTTTACCAAAGAACACAATTCAATTCTAATTTCTCCAGAGAAAACAAAAATCTTCCACTTCAGTTTTTTATTTCACAAAGCCATAAAGAAATTTAAAGTTTACTTCTAAATTTTTCCGTGAAAGATAGAAAAAGTAATACCATACTTGTGAATATTTTCACGGAAGATAAAAAGTTCCAGTTCAATTTAAAATTTTCTCAACGAAGTGAAGAAAAGTTCAAGTTCTCTATTGAATTTTACCAAAGAACACAATTCAATTCTAATTTACCTAGAGTAAAATAAAAATCTTCCACATAAGTTCTTTATTTCACAAAGACATAAAGAAATTTATAGTTCAATTCTAAATTTTTCGGTGGAAGATAGAAAAAATAATACCACACTTGTGAATATTTTCCCAAAAGATAAAAAGTTCTAGTTCAATTTAAAATTTTCTCAACGAAGTGAAGAAAAATTCAAGTTCTCTTCTAAATTTTACCAAAGAACACAATTCAATTCTAATTTCACCAGAGAAAATAAAAATCTTCCACTTCAGTTCTTTACTTCACAAAGACATAAAGAAATTTAAAGTTCAATTCTAAATTTTTCGGTGGAAGATAGAAAAAGTAATACCATACTTGTGAATAATTTCCCGGAAGATAAAAAGTTCTAGTTCAATTTAAAATTTTCTCAACGAAGTGAAGAAAAGTTCAAGTTCTCCTCTGAACTCTACCAAAGAACACACTTCAATTCTAATTTCTCCAGAGAAAACAAAATCTTCCACTTCACTTCTTTATTTCACAAAGACATAAAGAAATTTAAAGTTCAATTCTAAATTTTTCGGTGAGAGATAGAAAAATTAATACCATACTTGTGAATATTTTCACAGAAGATAAATACCATACATGTGAATATTTTCCCGGAAGATAAAAAGTTCTAGTTCAATTTTAAATTTTCACAACGAAGTGAAGAAAAGTTCAAGTTCTCTTCTGAATTTTCTTAAAGAAGTGAAAAAAGTTAGCTCAATTCTGAATTTTACCAGTGAAAATGAAAAAAGCTCCCACTTCAGTTCTTAATTTCTCAAAGACCTAAAACATTCAAAGTTCTCTTCTAATTTTTCCAAGAAAAATAAAAAGGTTCCATTTCAGTTCAGGTTTTTTCTCAAAGAGATGAAAAATTTAAAGTTCTATTCTAATTTTAAATTAAATTTTAGCTCCTTTGTCTTATGGATTTACCCCTCAAATTTTTAATTAGAAAATGAGGGACTCGTTCTATTATTAAAGGCAATCGTTCAAACTCGTTCATCTAACTTCCAAAACAATAGGTTAGGTTAGGTATAAATAAATATTAATAAATAAATAGAAACATTTCTACATGTTTAAGTTAGGTTAGGTTAACTTGTCATGAGCGTTCATGATAAGTTAACCTAACCTTTTCCGGCGAGTATGGTTAGGTTAGGTTAGGCTAGATTAAGTTAGGTTAGATTAGGTTAGGTTAAGTTAGGTTAGGTTAGCCCACGTACGCGTCACTTAGGTTAGCTTAGGTTAGGTGAGAGACAGGCAAAAAGTTAGGTGTATGATTAGGTTAGGTTAGATTAAGTTAGGATAGACTAGGTTAGCCTACGTACGCGCGCGTACGTAGGCTAACCTAGTCTAACCTAACTTAACCTAACCTAACTTAATCTAACCTAACCTAATCACACACCTAACTTTTTGCCTGTCTCTCACCTAACCTAAGCTAACCTATGTGACGCGTACGTGGGCTAACCTAACCTAACTTAACCTAACCTAATCTAACCTAACTTAATCTAGCCTAACCTAACCTAACCATACTCGCCGGAAAAGGTTAGGCTAACTTATCATGAACGCTCATGACAAGTTAACCTAACCTAACTTAAACATGTAGAAATGTTTCTATTTATTTATTTGAATAACGTGGTAAAAGTCAATTTGCTTGATTTTCAAGCCAATATATTTTCTTTGTTATTCAAGCCAAAGGGCGGTAAGTTTTCTTTATAGAGGTTTCGGACAAGGCGGTTCTAATGGTGTACTTTTTGTTTTGATCTGACTTCATTCTTAGGAACTATGGGTTTTTATATTTCTTAACATTGGACGTGATCGTCTCTTACTAGGTTGCTAGCTACCGCTGCAACCCGGACAAGTAGCTAACCAATTCCAATGTATGCAATTGTTTGTTATTCCAATGATCGTCTTTTAATGTAATAATTGATTACAAACAGGAAAAAGCCTACGGCTTTTTCTTCAAACAATCAAGACTAGCCTCAAACAATCAAGTAGCTTACTAAATCAAATGCATGTATTGGTTTTTTTTTTATTCCAATGACCGTCTTTTAGTGGAAAATTTTAATATATTGACCTTAAATATAAATAACTGTACTAGCCTATACTATAGTTAAGTGACCTATAAAATTTGGTATAGGCAAGAGGTCGTTCTTTATTATAAAATTTACGAAGATCAGCCTGCATTTTTGCCATCTTCTTGTATTTCTGAATGTAATTTTTCCCTTTGTCCTTATGCGTTCTTCGGTACAACCTCGCAGAGAATTTAATTTTTTCATTATAGATTTTGTCACCCCAGTATCTACCCATTATTCTGGAAGCAACTTTTTTCTTATATATTTTTCAGTAATCTTCATCATTGTGATAACGCTCCTTGATCTTTTGTTTGGCTGTCTCAATTTTTACTTCTCGATACACCTGGACGGTTGAATACCTTTGCTTTTGGTTTTTCTTATATTTGATGCGGTAATCTTCATCATTGTGATAACTCTCCTTGAACTTTTGTTTGGCTGTGTCAATTTTTGCATGTCTATAATCTTCATCATTTTGATAACACATCTTGCTGTTTTGTTTTGCTCTCTCAATTTTTACTTCTCGATACGCCTGGTCGGTTGAATACCTTTGCTTTTCTCTTTTCAAGATACTATCTCTGTTGTCTGTGTAGTACTGTTTTTTTAACTTGCGTGCAGCTTGCTTTGATCTAACCATTATCTAATTAACGAATGAGACCATTTACATCTTTGTCGTTCTTTAGTTACTATGAGATAGACTTCGGTCCTTACTGTAAAACTTTAGCGATTCTAAACTGAAAAACTAACTCAGTCCAATATATGCAATGGTGTGCTTTTCTAATGATCGTCCTTTAATATAAACTATGGACTAAAGTTCGTTCTTTAATGTAAAAATTCGATGATCGAGCCTTTATTTAACCCGGATTAAAAAATTATTATCATATCTTATATGTAACTTTTATTTTATAAGTCTTCGATAGTCTAATGATAAGTATGCCCACTTGTTATCTGGGAGAAGGGGGTTCGATTTCCCGTCGGGGAGAACTATTAATATGTTGAATTAAAAGCACTATCTTTTCAATTTAAAATTTAAAAAAGAAACTTTTTTATTTACATTCTAGCTAACATAATGAAGATAATATGAATGAACCACAGTGTTCAGTTTCTTTGGACTTGAGTTCGTTTTTTAACTATAAATACAAACAGGAAAAAGCCTACGGCTTTTTCTTCTTTTAAGTAGTAAGAGACGAAACTCAAACAATCAAGTAGCTAACTAAGTCCAATGTATGGAATGGTTTGTTATTTCAGTGATCGTCTTTTAATGTAATTTGTTTTGATCTGACTCTATTTTTAGGAGTTTTGTTATAATTCTTAGCATTGGACTGATCGTCTCTTACTAGATTGCTAGCTACTGCTGCAACCCGGATTCACCTATATATTATTTATGAGAGGCAACCTGGCCGAGTGGTCCAAGGCACTGGTGTTAGCCACCAATCTCTTCGGAGGCGTGGGTTCAAATCTTACCGCTGGTAAACGATTATGTTTGAAAGACTGCAGTGTGAAAAGACATCGAAAATGCAGTTTTTGGTGGAAAAATTTATTCTCTTTTAGAAATAATTTATTTTAGTTACAAAAGGTTTTTAACCCAATTAATTTCCTTTAAAATGAGCTATTGAACAACCCTCTACGATGTTCCAGTGCCAAGCTATCTCTGGAAACAAAGAAAAAAAAAAGAAAAAAATATCCCGTTTAGGAAGAATGTTGTAGTAGCTGCCACTTTTCTTGATTTTCAAGCCAATATATTTCCCTTTCTGTTCAAGCCAAGGGACAGAAAGTTTCCTATACAGGGATTTCGGTCAAGGCGGTTCTAATGGTGTACTTTTTGTTTTGATCTGACTCCTTTTTTAGGAACTATGGGTTTTTATATTTCTTAACATTGGACGTGATCGTCTCTTACTAGGTTGCTAGCTACCGCTGCAACCCGGATTTCTTAGTAAGTTAACCTTTTTTTTATCATTTCTTATATGTAACATATTTATAATCTTATATGTAACATATTTATCATGATTCTCCAATAGTACAATGGTAAACATACCCCACTTGTCACGAGGGCGATCGGGGTTCGATTCCCCGTTGTAGGGAATTTTTAATTTGTTGACTTTAAATATAACTTTACAAGCCTACACTATAGTTAAGCAACCCATACCAGTTAGTATAGGCAAGAGTTGGATCTTTATTGTAAGGATTAAAAAATTATTATCATATCTTATATGTAACTTTTATTTTAAAAGTCATCGATAGTCTAATGGTAAGTATGCCCACTTTTTACTTGGGAGAATGGGGTTCGATTCCCCGTCGGGAAGAACTTTTAATATGTTGAATTAAAAGCACTATCTTTTCAATTTAAAATTTAAAAAAGAAACTTGTTTATTTACATTCTAGCTAAAATAATGAAGATAATATGAATGAACCACAGTGTTCAGTTTCTTTGGACTTGAGTTCGTTTTTTAACTATAAATACAAACAGGAAAAAGCCTACGGCTTTTTCTTCTTTTAAATAGTAAGAGACGAAACTCAAACAATCAAGTAGCTAACTAAGTCCAATGTATGGAATGGTTTGTTATTTCAGTGATCGTCTTTTAATGTAATAAGGGCAAGAGTTCGTTCTTTACTATAATTATACAGCTCTCTATGATTTTCCAGTGCCCAGCTAGCTGAGCAGAAAGAAAAAGCGGAAAGAAAAAAATATCCCGTTTGTGGAGAATAACGTGGTAAAAGTCAATTTTCTTGATTTTCAAGCCAATATATTTTCTTTGTTATTCAAGCCAAAGGGAGGTAAGTTTCCTTTATAGAGGATTCGGACAAGGCGGTTCTAATGGTGTACTTTTTGTTTTGATCTGACTCTTTTTTTAGGAGTTGGGGGGTTTTATATTTCTTGACATTGGAGGTGATCGTCTCTTACTAGGTTGCTAGCTACCGCTGCAACCCGGATTTATGGTGAACTATATCGGTCCCTTATGTAAGTTGCTAGCTACCGCTGCAACCCGGATAATAAACTGATTACAAACAGGAAAAAGCCTACGGCTTTTTCTTCTTTTAAATAGTAAGATACGAACCTCAAACAATCAAGTAGCTAACTAATTCCAATGTATGCAATTGTTTGTTATTTCAACGATCGTCTTTTAATGTAAAATTACATAATCCATATTTATGTTTCAGTTAACATGGGCTAGGTGTCCTTCTTTATTGTAATTCGTTCTTTATAATATTTAATGTTCGTTCTTTACTGTAATGATCCAACCATTATTCTAATCAAGAATGAGAGAATTTTCAGTTTTGACTTTCCTTATATACTAATTATGACCTCACTCTATTCACGTCATAGCTCTAATATAAAACTATGATGATCTTATATAGTAATTATGACGTCACTGCATCAAAAATACAGTTTTTATTGGAAAAATTTATTCTCTTTTAGAAATAATTTATTTTAGTTACTATAGATTTTTAACCCAATTAATTTCCTTTAAAATGAGCTATTGAACAACCCTCTACGATGTTCCAGTGCCAAGCTATCTCTGGATACAAAAAAAAAAAAAAAAAATATCCCTTTTGACGAGAATAACGTGGTTAAAGTCAATTTTCTTGATTTTCAAGCCAATATATTTCCATTGCTGTTCAAGCCAAGGGACAGAAAGTTTCCTATACAGGGGTTTCGGACAAGGCGGTTCTAATGGTGTACTTTTTGTTTTGATCTGACTCCTTTTTTAGGAGCTATGGGTTTTTATATTTCTTAACATTGGACGTGATCGTCTCTTACTAGGTTGCTAGCTACCGCTGCAACCCGGATTTAATGTATAAAATTGCTATAAAGTTCGTTAAAACGATCTGATAGACAATACTGATGGTTAGAGTTTGGTCTTTAAGTTATCATATACTGTTAAAATTCTTTTTTATATGAACATTTCTTGGTGTAGTGGTTAGCATTGAATCCTGCGATCCGAGTTCAAATCCTGGTGGACGGTCGTTATTAAATGTAGCTTACTTATACTACCATTGAATCCTGCGATCCGAGTTCAAATCCTGGTGGACGGTCGTTATTAAATGTAGCTTACTTATACTACCATTTAGGTTTCTGCTGTAATTCTTTCTTTTCAAAATTAAATTAGTTGCTATCGCCTAGAGTTAGTTCTTTACCACGTCGTAATAATTTGTTTTATAATAATAATTAATTTTTTTAATTACAAAAGGTTTCTATATACAGCAGTTTCCTTTAAAATGAGCCATTACACAGCTCTTTACTATGACAACGAACCGTTTGATTTAATACTTAAGTTACTATGGGTTAAAGTTCGTTCCTTATTGTAACTTTATTATACATTACTGTAAAATCAGACAAGGTAATTCTAATGATGTACTTTTGTTTTGATCTGACTCTATTTTTAGGAGTTTTGTTATATTTCTTAGCATTGGACTGATCGTCTCTTACTAGGTTGCTAGCTACTGCTGCAACCCAAATTCACATATATATTTATTTATGAGAGGCAGCCTGGCAGAGTGGTCCAAGACACTGGTGTTAGCCACCAGTCTCTTCGGAGGCGTGGGTTCAAATCTTACCGCTGGTATACGATTATGTTTGAAAGACTGGAGTGTGAAAAGACATCGAAAATGCAGTTTTTGGTGGAAAAATTTATTCTCTTTTAGAAATAATTTATTTTAGTTACAAAAGGTTTTTAACCCAATTAATTTACTTTAAAATGAGCTATTGAACAACCCTCTACGATGTTCCAGTGCCAAGCTATCTGTGGAAAAGAAAAAAAAAAAAAAAGAAAAAAATATCTCGTTTAGGCAGAATGTTGTAGTAGCTGCCACTTTTCTTGATTTTCAAGCCAATATATTTCCCTTGCTGTTCAAGCCAAGGGACAGAAAGTTTCCTATACAGGGGTTTCGGACAAGGCGGTTCTAATGGTGTACTTTTTGTTTTGATCTGACTCCTCTGTTAGGAACTATGGGTTTTTATATTTCTTAACATTGGACGTGATCGTCTCTTACTAGGCTGCTAGCTACCGCTGCAACCCGGATAAATATAAATATTGCATTCACTTATTACGTCACATATGGTTATCTTTTAATGTATTATTACAAACAGGAAAAAGCCTACGGCTTTTTCTTCTTTGGAATAGTAAGAGACGAATCTCAAGGAATCAGGCAGCTAACTAAGTCCAATATAAGAAATTGTTTGTTCTTCTAATGATCATCTTTTAATTTGGCGTTTCTTTACTAGGTTGTCTAGCTACCACTTAAACCCGGATTAGGTAATAGGTTGCTAGCTACCGCTGCAACCTAGATATTCTTATTTCTGCTACTATGGGCTAAGGTTCGTTCTTTCATGTAAAACTAGCAAAACATTTTTTAAGCCTGATGAAGATTTAACTAGTGTGTCAAAAGTAAGGTTGCAAGTCGACGATTTTGTTTTGGCTTAATTGGTATATTATAATTGGTATGGTGAAATAATAATATGCATATGGCTCTTAAATCATACTTCTTTATGATTCCATATGGTCTAGCGGCTAGGATAGTTAACTTTCACTTAACAGGCTCGGGTTCGATTCCCGGTGTGGGAAAACTCTATAATCTTCGAACATTTGAACCTTTTATAATTTATAATGATGTATAATATAAATACTGTAATCTTAACTATAGTGAAGTTGCGTATGCAAGTTAGTATAGGGAAGAGTTCGATCTTTATTATAATTTTTAGGAGTTATGGGTTTTTTATATTTCTTAACATTGGACTTGATCGTCTCCTACTAGGTTGCTAGCTACCGCTGCAACCCGGACATTCCCTTGCTGATCAAGCCAAATGACAGAAAGTGTCCTTTACAGGGGTTTCGGACAAGGCAGTTCTAATGGTGTACTTTTTGTTTTGATCTGACTGTTTTTTAGGAGTTATGGGTTTTTATATTTCTTAACATTAGACGTGATCGTCTCTTACTAGGTTGCTAGCTACCGCTGCAACCCGGACATAGGACGTGATCGTCTCTTACTAAGTCACTAGCTACCGCTGCAACCCGGTTAAACTACATTATATCCTCTTGACTGACGTCGAACTCTTATGTATTGTTCTTTACTAGGCTTCAGCCATCTCTACAGCCATCATATTGATGGAAATTATGTAATCCCTATTTATGTTTCAGTTAACATGGGCTAGGTATCGTTCTTTATTGTAAACCTTAATAAAAATAGTGGCTTATTTAGTATAGGAAAGAGTTCGTTCTTTATTATATATTCATGAATGAGACCATTTACAGTTTTGACGTTTCTTATATAGTAATTATGACGTCACTGCATCAAAAATACAGTTTTTATTGGAAAAATTTATTCTCTTTTAGAAATAATTTATTTTAGTTACAAAAGGTTTTTAAACCCAATTAATTTCCTTTAAAATGAGCTATTGAACAACCCTCTACGATGTTCCAGTGCCAAGCTATCTCTGGATACAAAAAAAGAAAAAAAAAAAAAATATCCCGTTTGGGGAGAATAACGTGGTAAAAGTCAATTTGCTTGATTTTCAAGCCAATATATTTCCCTTTCTGTTCAAGCCAAGGGACAGAAAGTTTCCTATACAGGGGTTTCGGACAAGGCGGTTCTAATGGTGTACTTTTTGTTTTGATCTGACTCCTTTTTTAGGAACTATGGGTTTTTATATTTCTTAACATTGGACGTGATCGTCTCTTACTAGGTTGCTAGCTACCGCTGCAACCCGGATTATGAATGAGAACATTTACAGTTCTGACGCTTCTTATATAGTAATGAGCAGAAAAAAAAGCGGAAAGAAAAAAATATCCCGTTTGTGGAGAATAACGTGGTAAAAGTCAATTTTCTTGATTTTCAAGCCAATATATTTTCTTTGTTATTCAAGCCAAAGGGGCGGTAAGTTTCCTTTATAGAGGATTCGGACAAGGCGGTTCTAATGGTGTACTTTTTGTTTTGATCTGACTCTTTTTTTAGGAGTTGGGGGGTTTTTATATTTCTTGACATTGGAGGTGATCGTCTCTTACTAGGTTGCTAGCTACCGCTGCAAAAATTTACTGTAAATTTGTTATTTCAGTGATCGTCTTTTAATGTACTTACTGTAACGTCAATATAATGAATAGTAAATTGTTCATTTTTGGCTTTGAAGACTCTTCGAGTAATGCGATATAATTCTTCAATCGTGTCACATTCTATGACACATGCTTTTCCATTATCATTTTGCAATGGTGCTCCTCTGGGTCCGCATGAGTGAGAATCTGTAAAATAGTATTTTTCATCATAATGCATAAGACCCAGTGATTTAGAGTATGCAACTATTATTCCAGCATTATGTTCTCTAAATAATTTTTTTAAAGCCGCCAATAATGTAATTCCTAATTCTCCATTATTTTATAGAATCCAATAAGCTTCCGCTGCACAACCAATTATCGTCATAATTTAGGGAAAATACTGCGTCATACATTAGAAAATCGTCCTTGATGACATCTAAATTTTTCAATACCAAATAGCCACTAGGAGGAATCGGAAAAAAACTCTTGGATTTCTATTATTATTATTTTCACGTATGAGAGCATAAATAGTATCCCCTTCAATCATGTTTCTGTTCAGAATATTTTTATTCCATTGCCTTGGAGGTATAATAGCAGCTCGGACAATATTTGCGAGTACCATGGCAAAGCATTGGCTGCCTGCGTATCCAGATAGAAATATATTATCTTCTGCTTGATTCCAGTCAGCATGTATAATTCTTGATACCTTTCTATTACTATCAAGAGTAACATATGCACTTGCTGGTACATTTGCATTATTAGCATTTTTGTGTTGTTCTTGACGATCTTGGGCCGGTTGAATGACACGAAATATATCATTGTGATCAAGTTTCGCATTAATATTTAATTTTTTCTCTTTTGTTGACACCACCGGTCCGACACTAGTTATCCTTTTCTTATGTTTGGGATAAATTTCTATTAATAAGGGTTCTTCAACTGAAGGGCTTCTCATTCTTTTTCTGGGACCTCCAACAATGGAAATTTTTTTTCCTTGAGTCTGTTGTCCTTTAGAGTTTACTTCATTTGTTATACATACTTCATCTGGTGTACCTCTGAGTTGCCTTTCTGGGAACTCAAACAATGGAAGATCTGTTCTATAAATTTGTCTCAAACGGTTGTACTCAATTAAAGCATCACATCGCAATAAATCTTTGTCTTATCAAATTCTACTAGATGTAAACCTGCACTAGTGGTCACACGGGAAAGAGCAACGTACAACATACCTGGACCGAAGCAACGATTACCTGCGTCAACAATTGCACACTGTAAACTTAGTCCTTGGGACTTGTGTATTGTAATGGCAAAGGCCAGTTGAAGAGGAAACTGTCTTCGCGTAAAAAAGACTTGCTTCAAAACTTCAAAGCGCACGGTTTCTCTGCCAATTTCAACTGGAAGTTCCAGTCCATCAAATTTTACAAGAACTCCAATTATTTCTCCGTTTGGTAGCAACTTGAAACTTGTTACTGTTCCCATTGATCCATTTACTAGCCCCTTAGCAACACAAATATTTCTTTGGAGCATTACACGTGCACCTACTGCAAGTAACAAGCTCATGAAAGAACCGGCTGTTCTTTTTTTGTCGTTGCCAAAGTTTAAAACAGTGTTTGCTGCTTTCTGTTCGATTCGTTTGTCGTCAACAACTGAAGAGAGTCGATCAACTGCAGAAAGTTTAACGTAGTCTGAGCAGCTTTTTTTAAGAAGTAAATCGTTAACTACCATACAATTTTCATTGGTGGGTATAAGAATGACAGGTCTATTTCCCTCTTCATACAATTTTGAGTAACGATCTATTATTTCGTCATTTGAAGCTCTGTAGGAGTTCCCAATTTTTCTCTTGTAAAGACTATTCAAATTTTCACCAGTGCAAAACCCCTGTCTAATTTCAGCAAGTGTGTTAGCATAACTCTTATCCATCTTTTGTCTCACATTTATGCTTAGTTCCTCATACTCAAATAGATGCCAGAGGTTAAAAGTACCAACTGATCCGATCCTGTTTTTTACTTCAAGTCGTGTGAGAGGCATATAAGGAGGATTACCACTTACTGGTCTTAATTGAAGAAAATCTCCCAAAAATACGCAGTTAGCATTACCCATTGGCAAATCAACTGCCAATATTTCTGATAGTCTTAAATGAATGTAGGTTAAAAGAAGAGACGAAACCATACTAATTTCATCAATAATAAAAAGTCTTGTCTCCTTAAGTGTCTTTCTCAAAGTAAGAAGTTTTTTCAGTGGAGAGAGGTGTGTATTTTGTGGTGTTTTCCTGATCAATAGCTAAACTTAAACAACTATGTATTGTTAAACCATTTATGCTATGTGCAGCAATACCAGTAGGTGCCATAACTACAACGGGACAATCTTCATTCTTGAACTTGTTGCAAAGTAGTCTTCTCACGACACTGATAACCCTAGATTTTCCTGTACCCCCACATCCAGATACAATCAACTTCAAAGATGTTGCACCATTGCGCTTGGTAACTGAGTCTAAAATTTTGTCAACAACTCTCTTTTGATCAATATTGAGCGACTCATAATCATTTTTCAACCTGTCTTCGGTGTCACCATTTAAAATCTGTTTGTTTGCGTCTAACAAATCCTCCATAGCATCTGCTGCTCTGTCAATGACTCCTCCCTGAATTGCATTTTCTGGGTCATCTTCAATGTTTTCATCAATATTTTCTGCCTTCAGAATTTCTTTTGCACGTTCTCGGACCCTTTCTTCAAATTCTATATCGCTTTTTCCTCTTAACAACAAATTTTTCGTGGTAAGCTACCATGTCGGGATAGTTTACACTTTCAACACAGTAGGTTTCGTAGTTGCTATTTCCACTGACTACTAGTTCATTTTCATTTCTCCAAGGTTTAAACAATTTTAAAAGATCTCCATAGTAAGCATTTTTCTTCTCGTCAGTTTCAAATGGGTTTACCTTTCTGTGCTGTATGATATACGGTTTAAAAAGCCTTTTTCTGAGGTAGAAGGACCCGTCAGTTAACATCATATTATCATCAGTACCATTACGCTCCCGTTCATACCAAGACAATAACTGAAAAAGACTGATATTTTCCATATGTTCCGGTCTTTTAGGGTAGATATCAATAACCCAGTGGGCAATGTACAAATCACTACTCTGTGGATCGTTTTTTAGCAAGCTTTTCAAGCTCCTCATACCTTCTCAGTGTCCTCTTCACCTCGCTCTTTTTCGCAAGGTCAATATATCTAAATTGCCTAGAAATACTATACAATTTAGTACCAAGAAGCCTATCAGCAGCTTCAACTGCTCCAACTTGACGGGTTTTTATGGACTTCAACAAGTAGGACATAGTTCGTTGACCAAGACTTTTGCATGCATTATTTACTTCCTCCCACATTGCTTCTATTTCGACACTCTCTGCTTTTGTCATGTAATCGGTAATGTAATACGGTAATTTAGAGCCCAAATGGCCAATATATTGAACATCAATGTTTGCTTGATTAGCAATAAGTAACGCAGGAGAATAGTCATTTATATAACGCTCGTCATCTCTTCGAAGCAGATGATATATTCTTTTTCTTGGCTTTTTACGGTTTGTACCATGAGCCAAGCAGTCAAGGATGTCATATAATTCTGTTCGTTCCTTTGTAGGACGAGGAAAGCCAAACTTACAATACGTAACCCATCTTCCTCTTTTTCTCTTATACTTTCTTTGACAGTATTTATTACAGCGGTGCACTTGATGGTCTTTGACCAGTTTGTGAAGAGTTGGACTAGTCAATCTATTTGGTATTTCACAAGTTATAATACTATTGATATACTGAATCACTTCAGACGCTGTTGATTTCCCAATAATAGGAGCATCTTCAATCCACAACACACAGTGTACATGAGGCGCACCTCGTTTCTGATACTCGATACGCCAGAAATGATCCTTAATTTTACCAAACAAAGGATTTGTCTTTGAACATATTAGCTCATTAAATATAGGTGTCCATTTTTTGTCAAAGTGCATGGAAACTGCAATTGGATCTAGACACGTCAACTCTGCTGGGGTCATTTTTGCCACACCAGGTAAGTTCTTATGGACAGTCCGTAAATAGTCAATAAATTCAGGAGAGTACCACTCAGCACATGAAACTGTCAAAAACAAAGTCGGTGGGCCCAATTGCTCAATCATTGACTTTACTTTATAGGAAAGAGATTGAAAATACTGCTGAGATCCTCTGATTTTTGATTGAACAGAAAACAAAGTCGCTTCCATCTCTCCATCACGGGAATGAAGCCTGTCTATAAATTGACGAGCATTTTGATTTGGTTTCACAGTCCGCAACATATGACCAACGCTATTACACATGTAAGAGAATTCTTGCAATTGGAAGCTGTGAAAAAGAAACTGTTTGTCAAGACGAAACTTAGTATGTCTGCTAAGAAGCCTTGATTTAAAATATTCTGCATTCCTAATCCGAAATGGTCTTGCCTTGTCACGCAAGCCATATTTGCCT